>VMKM01002837.1:0-55989 GCA_008360985.2 Macquaria ambigua
TTTTTTTGGAAAGTTACTTTTACAAGTAGTTCCTGATTAACTGGTTTTAAGGCTTTATAGGCTCTTGGGATTCATCAAACTGCAAATATTAGAATCAGTCTGAGAACACTGAGGCTGTTACAGTAATTGGCTTCAGGGTTTGATAAACGAGAACATAAAGGTTGCTGAGGGGGAAATAGACCAGCTAAGTAACAAGTAGTTTAGACAAAGAGCCTACACAATACAATACATGTATGTAGTACTAGCTCACAAGTGATTTCTCTTTGGTCCGTGAGAGCAATCACTAGACATAAACTGTGGCAGTCACATTTTCAATAGGAGGCCTTGCAGTGCCTGTCAGTTAAACTTTTAATTGAACATAAACTGAGGTAAAAACATATCAAATGGGAAAAAACTCACTAAAATCGAAGCAAACAGCAAGTCGAGATACATTAAAAATGTGGTTTTATTTATTACTTACTGCTGCCATGACCCAATTGCTTTCTCTCATTTTGGAAATCTGACTGTTTGGTTGTTCTGAGACTGTTTAATTGACTCAAAGTGACAGCAGCCACTCCTCCTGTGTACAGACGAGCTGACCTCAGCTCTTCAGGTGAAGGTAACGTCAAACACCGAGAACATCAATGAGCTGATATTGATCAGATACACCTCCAGCTGCTCTGCTCCGCCTGCTGATGGATGAGCTAATGAGAGCCGCCATTAGCCACGGACACAGCAGGCCAGGCCCACCCTGGGTTTAACATGCATGATTTATCACAGTGTAACCTCCCAACGTGTGTGTGTGTGTGTGTGTGTGTGTGTGTGTGTGTGTGTGTGTGTGTGTGTGTGTGTGTGTGTGTGTGTGTGTGTGTGTGTGTGTGTGTGTGTGTTTCCAGGTCTGGTAATCCTCTGGCGAAGCTTCACGGCTCCTCCATCTTGGAAAGACACCATCTGGAGTTTGGCAAGACTCTGCTGAGAGATGAAGTATGCTGCAGTACAGACACACGTACATGCATACAGGGGTGGACACATTAACACCTGAACACTGGTGCAATGCAATACAACAGTCCTGTAATAAATATGAAGACCTGCCCCGCCCCTCTATTAGCTAGCCTCTCTTCAACTAGCTTCTGTAAGTTGGTGAGAAAGAAAATGAAATTAAAATTATTATTTTTCCACCATTCAACAATGTTTTCCATTAATCTTTGCCTTGCTTATGGGAGCTGCAGTTGAATAATATTTTACTGTCCAGTACAGTAGTACATACCCATTTGACGAAGACCTATGTCGGTCTCAATGCATTGGTTATTTTAAATACATATTGCCATGTAAAATAAAGGCATTTCAGTTGTGCACGAACCCTACAGTGTGCCTTGGATCGTTTTTGAAGGAGACTTACATTTTACATTTCTGACTGAGATCAAATTCCACCCATGCAATGAGCCCTTCACAAGATGGAATGAGTACATACTCATTTAGTTTTGAATGTAGACATGTAAACATGTTTTCAGCTTTCTGTGTTCTGTATTTATCTTCTCCAACTTATCCGTTTTGTCCCGTTATTTCTGTTGCACACCAATGAAGGTCTGTTTGAGTTTAACTTGCTAATGGTCGAGTCTTGAACATCAGAACCTCATCCTTTGGGGATGACCAAGCCTACACATGCCCCCGTACTTTCTTAAGCTACCTGGCATTAATGTCGTTCTTTGAAGTGACTTTTTTCAACGTTCTCTTGTGTTTCAGTCGTTGAACATTTATCAGAATCTGAACCGCCGTCAGCACGACACCGTCATCCACCTCATGGACATCGCCATTATCGCCACTGACCTGGCTCTCTACTTCAAGTCAGTACAACAGCACGCAAATACATGAACACAGCTATTTATTGATCAAACAAATTGTAACTCAGTTTGTCAATACATAGTTTCACTGCTTTAAATGCTACATAGTCAGCAATTTAAGACAGAATAATGATATTTAATTGTTGAGTGGCACATTTAATAGTAATTTCATATTGTTTAGTAATACATTTTCATAATTGAAATAAAAATATAAACAATTACTTTATAAATTGATTACTGTAACTTTGCCTTGGGTCATTAAACTACCCCTAGTGAAGAACGATGTGTCATCGTGTTCTTACCGGACATGCTGTGTAGTTGTTGTCAGTCAGCATCTGGGACAATTTATACTCTAGAAGTCACACTTCAAAACATCTGTAGAAGACTGTATCACTAATGTCTTGTAAAGCACATGTTTCTGTGCAGGAAGAGGACAATGTTCCAGAAGATCGTGGACCAGTCCAAGACCTACGAGAACTGGAACGACTGGACCAAGTACATGATGCTGGAGACCACACGCAAAGAGATTGTCATGTAGGCACAAACGCACACACACGTACACAAAGGCAGGTACCAACAGAGATATACAGACATACAGATCTCAGTCATGTGTTGTGTTTGTAGGGCCATGATGATGACTGCTTGTGACCTGTCTGCCATCGCCAAACCGTGGGAGATTCAGAGCAAGGTACACACCTGTGTGAACTCTACACAAGGTCCTTTTCATACTTCACAATAGTAGTTGTAAACTGGCACTCCAGTCTTACTAACATCCAGCCATTCACAGCAATAAGAGACACACTCGTGCTCCAGGAGAGGCTCTGTGAGAGGGGAACCAATGATAAAGTAGACAGAGAATGACATTTTGTCAGCGCTGCCATTTCTCTCAGCAGCGTTCAGCAGTGATTCCTGACGGCCTCATGCATCAAAAGCAACTTGGTGCTTTTCATTCCCCTCATCACCGCCTGGCAGGCTCAGCATTTTATTTCAGTTAACTATGTAATATACACATCGCCATCGAGCCTGCACACACAGGCATATCAATATGAACAGGAAGCATCTCTGGCTGTGCGACAGCCGCTGCTGGAGGGTAATTTTTTACCTTTATTTGTCTGCAATTGACTGGGAACATATGCTCTTTTTCAGTAACGCCTGCTTCACATTCTTGTACAAACTCACGAGCTGGAAACTCATAGCAATTGCATCAACATAGAACCTATAATAAAACCACTAATGGTAATTTAAAGCACAGCTAGTCGAGTGCTGGTGAAGCTTTTGATAGAACACGTGTTGACGGAAAAACTAAAGATTGTAATCTGTTATGTTTCTTGGATAGTGGTTCCCAGCCATAAATCTGAAGAGTAGGGAGATGTTTAACAGAATAAACAGGCGGGAAAATTCTGTTTGTTTTGTCGGTTTTTCCTCCAATCTGTGTGTGCGCTGGTGAATAATTTTATCTCCTTGGATCTCTAAAAATTATGAATTAATGTGAATGAGGAGCTAACACTAACTCTTGGCAAATCACATCACTGCTCCAAACTCCAGCCGTGCTTGACTTTTCCTTTAAACGGGGTATTGTTGAGAACAAGGCTGTGACTTTTTCAAAAACTAAATTTGAACTAACGTGTCATTTCTTCAGATTCATTTAAAATGCAACTCCCATGTTTACATTTTACAATGTCAGCAATCAGCCTTACCTTTATCCACGATTTTCCATCTAACTTCTTGAATCCAAAATGCTCACGTTGATTACTTCTCAGAATTTTCAATTTGAAAAGATAATTACAGACTGAATATCTAATCTTTTTCCCATATTCAAATTTAAAGTATGCTATACTATCAGCCATGCATAGTGGCTCATGAATATTGTTTGTGTGGATCTCTCCAGAACAGAACATCTCTGAAAGAATAATTATTATCATACCAAGTGTTGTCATTGCAAACATAAGTATTATTTTTATTATATATAAATTGATAATAAAAGGTTTTATATGACTTCAGAACAGTTCTGTTACTCCTCCTGCATTGCACAACCGCTGCCTATTAGGATATTCCACTTTTTAGTTTTTGGCAGATGTTTTTTTTTTATCTGGTTCGATTTCACCTTTGTCTGCACCTGGTGAGTCAGCTCTACAACCCACTCACACTGTCAGGATATCTATCTACAGCATCGGCTGCCCTCCTGCGAATTATGCTCCAAAAGTAGTTTGATGACTAAGTCTTCCCTTTTAAAGGTGAATTCCACGGTGAATACAGTGCTAACACATCGCAGCTGTCATATGAAACCCTCCAAACTCTATTTTTGGTGATTTATCATGTGCAGAGACCTACAGATACTCGATACCAGAATTTAATTTAATAAGAGTGAATCTCTGTTTGCGTGATATGAATCTCTATTGTAGCTCTACTTTATGATTTGGGTTGATGAGATGGTCGGATTCCTACATAAAAATCTTCTGAAGTACAGATAAATTTACTCAGATTGACGGCCCTCTCCTAAGATGTTATGGAGAGACAAAAGCTCGAGCTGCTTCATTCTTGATAAGATATTCCGCTGACATTTTTATGGCCGATATTTTATTTTTCACTCAGTTCTGCTTCCCACGCACACAAAATATCTGTCTACAGCTGCACCAGCCTCGTGACAATTGTTCCCCAAAACTGGCTTGATGACTAACTCTTTCTAAAATGAGGTTTCTACCCTGAATACAGAATTCTCATATTCATCAGATCTCACGTTGCTCCATTTTAGGTTTGTAAGAGCAGACAAAACAGGCTTTCATCTCATCAAGACACAAAACCTGAAACTGCCTCCTGAGCTGTGAATAAGATTCTCATTTATGGGTAGGGGTGGGAATTGATAAGATTTTATTGAAACCAATGGCATTATCACTTCTGCGCGCTTCACGCTCTTCCTCTATGCCGCGACACTCCAATCAGTTCTCGATTCCCATCCCTATTTATGGGACATTGTCAAAGCTTTATAGGATGATTTTAACAACATGTATGGGAAGATTTCCTGCTTGATAAAATGCCACTCAAATCAGCCTCATGGAAACTGCTTTAACAGCAGCTATTGTATACGACAGCCTGTGTCTTAAAGGAGAAATCCACCAGAATACGTAGTGCTCTGGAAATGATTAGTCTTAATCAATTTGTTAATTGAGTTTTGATAATCGAGTAATCGTACAAGCAAAGATTTAAAATTTTCTCTGGTTCCTGTTACTCAAATGTGATGACCTGCTACTTTTCTCTGTTTTATGTCATTGTGCATTTAACATCTTGATGTCAACTGCTCGTTGTGACATCTTGGGCACTTGTGATGTTGTAGCCCTGCCCATACGGACACAACATATTGTCACTCCTATTGGACAACCTTGATCCCTTAATCGGCATCTTTTTAAAAAACGGTAGAAAGCAGCTTGGTTTTCAGCTCGACCATTACATGTTTTGAGTTTAACCAGAGGACTTGAAACGACAGAGGACTATGTACTTGCTGAAGTGATGATCAAAATCAAGGCTTGTACATGTGATTGTTTTTATTGTCACTTTTTGTGTTTTGATTCACCCTCTAGGTGGCGCTGTCTGTAGCTGCAGAGTTCTGGGAGCAGGGAGACCTGGAGAGGACAGTCCTGGAGCAGCAACCCATTGTAAGGACACAGAGCATGATGCTAAACAGAAAGTTTAGAGGGATGGATGCATCCTCCTGTTGATATCCCCTGGAGCAAAAACACTAAACCGCCTCCAGCTCCAACGGTGCTGCAGTTCTATTTATAGTTGACCTTTGACCTAAAAAAAAAGGAGTTTCTTTGAGAATCAATAAAGCATAGCATAATAATTATTACTAGATGGACGTAGGAAGAGGGAAATGTTAGCTAAATCATTTGTTTGTTAAAATCTAAGACAGATTTGACATATGATTATTTCATGTAATTTCATTTACTTGTTTAAATATATTATTTCTGTGACGTCATTTTTAATTTTTGTATAAAATAGGGTAAAATATACTTTAATCCAAAATTTAATCAGCCTTCAAAAACCCATATTGGCCGAGTCCTGATACTCCCATGTAAAAAATGTCTACTGTAGCTGAACATAATTAAGAGGTTTCTATAAGATTTCAGTGTAGTCATTGCTCCACAGTATTATTATCCTGTCTAAATGCTGTTTTGAGATTTATTTTTCTCAGAAACATGCTACACAAGTAAAGGCCGAGCCTGGCTCTGATTTTGCCCCTGATTACTCCTTTTTAGTTGAAATATCCAGAAAAGTGGTAGGTGGACAGTTTGAGCTTTGAGTCTACAGTGGATAGCAAAAAACTGGGCAGTTCACCACAGACTCATGTTACACTTCCTGAAGTTCATAGAGGTTTAGGACTCAAATGCCTGGTCTGCCAAATGAGCCTCAGGCTAGTTGGAGCCTTTGTGATTAGATCTTTTTTGTTGTTTATAACTATAATCTGAACAAACGTGAACATGATCGTATAGTTTAAACTAGTTAATGCAAATCTTAACTCCTGCAATCTGTAAAATGCTGTTAAATGTGTGATCAATCTTTCCAATTCATTTGGATTTTTCTGTGTAATTTGTTTTTCATATCCTTCCAGTTTTGCTTTGAATCAGTTTGTGCCAGTAAGCTAAAAGTTTGAGAGGAGGGGAAAGTGGATTTGGTGGGTGGACAGGAATCATGGGAATTAAGGCAGCACAAGGCTTTCCTTGGGGCTTCAATTTAGGATGGAGAGCGAGAAGGACACGGTGAGAGAGAATGAGAACAAGAGACAGAAACGCAGTGTGAAGACAAAATGAAAAGACCGATTTAGTTCCCTGTGGCGGCGGTGTTGAGCAATGTACAGGCCATTATGTAGAGCACTGATACAGAAAGAGCGGTCACTGTGGCCCTAACCCAGCCGACCATACCCTCCCCTGGCTCTCTCTCCTCCATTCTGCCTCTATGTCTCTCTCTCTCCTCGCTCTGTTTCATTCCCTTGTGTCCTTGAGACACTTGAAGTGCGAGAAGCACCATCCCACACTCTCTCACCTCACAGTGCTCTGAATTTAATAGCATCTGTGTCAGCAGGGAAAACTTTTCATTTTGATCAGTTTGTATTTTCCCAGCAGTCGATTCTGTGACTCACTATGGTCTGACAAGAAAAAAAAAGACTTTGCAGGGGCCTGGAACACTTGAACAATTTTATCAGGAAATGTAGGTGGGCAATTTTGCCAGCAATTACAGCCAGCGTGAACTTTCTCTGACAGGTTTCTACAGTCCAGTGTGCTGCCAGGTACACCAGGTACATTTTGGATGTGGCTGCTAATGTGAATCTAATGTAACTTCACATGTTTATTCAAACTTTTTTTACACTCTGAAAGGACACACTGATGAAACTAGAGCCCTCTTTTACAAGCATGCAGAGTTTACACTTGTTTCTTTTTTTATACCAAAGAAAGTGATGCTTGTCTACAAGGAGCGCTCACTCTCTGCTGCTTTTAGGAGACTATTGGGGGTTCAGGTTCTGATTGGGTCGTTAGTGAGGATGGAGCACTCTCCCTATTTGTGACTGTACTATGCTTCACTGGGGCTGGGAAAGCACCAGTGCTGTGCTCAAGGACAATGCAGTAGCTTCAGTTTCCTCAGGTTTTCTACTTGGGTGTCAGTCTATAAAAACAGACCCTGAAGTTAAATAAACTGATGTGTTTATTCATTTATTCCTCTATTACAACATATGATTGTCCATATTTATTGCTGCAGCACACAACAGCAGAGTAGACAAAATAACAGCACCAATGAGATAATACAATCCAATGCTACATCACAAACTACTGCCTCTAAACACCTCTATAACACTAATCTCAAAGACCCATTAGCATTTATGGCAGGGCTATCGGATGGGTTCACATTATATTGTGTAGGTGGTGTTATGGTGTCCACTCCATATGTACAGTTAACACATTATACAATGAGTAGTTTCAGCTTATTTCAGCCGGTAAAGCAGTTTCTGTTCTTCTTTCGTGTGTGTGTGTGTGTGTGTGTGTGTGTGTGTGTGTGTGTGTGTGTGTGTGTAAAGTTTTATACATTCTGTTAAAGCTATGATAACTTGATAAGTTTTTAATGCAATAATACTTTTGTAGCAAATTACATCAAAGACCCATTGCTATTACTGTATTGCTATATTTATACATAAAGACATTAAAATGCAAGATCTTGATGACCAGATCAGTGTGTGTGTGTGTGTGTGTGTGTTTTAAACACTTTTCTCTCTCTCCATCAGCCTATGATGGACAGAAACAAAGCAGATGATCTGCCGAAGCTGCAGTGTGGTTTCATCGACTTTGTTTGCTCTTTTGTGTACAAGGTCAGACATCACGCCACACAAACGCACACAAACATTCACTACCGATTCCCTTTAACCTACCAAACACTTGCTGCAATGAACACCTGCAGCTGGCTAAACTGTCGGTGCATTTACATGCAGGTATGACACCTGTTAAGTTCGATCTCAAGACCACCTTTTAAAGGTATCTGTCTCACCTGGGAATTGATGGCGTTTTAACTTAATTTTGGGCTGAGTAACTTTATTTCAAGATGGTTGAGGTGTGCAACTGGATTACCATAATCGACTTTGTTTGCACCATCTGAGACTCATTTGTTAGTGTTATATTTATCTGATTTAATAAATGTTAGCAGCTTGGATCTAATAAAGCTGTATTGATTTGATGTGATTTGATTTGTGTTGATTCGTCCTCCTCTCCTGCTCCCCAGGAGTTCAGCCGTTTCCATGTGGAGATCACCCCCATGCTGGACCGCCTGCTGAACAACAGGAAGGAGTGGAACGCCCTAAAGGAGGCGCACGAGGCCAAACTGGCTGTCCTCGAGGAGGCCAAGAAAGCCAAAGAGGAGGCAGCTCAGAAATCTGCGGCGGCCAAACAAGGTAGGAGGCTCTCAGACATGTGAACACACACAGACAATGCATTACTCCCTCTATTTCATGTGGGATGTAAATGCCTCTGAGCCTAAACAGTCCAAGTGCCAATTTTGAGGTACGTCTGCATTGAGTGAGAAATGTAGGCTAAAACTGCTGCTTGGTAACCACAACAAGACACAGAGACACACAAATAAACAGGTGTAGAAATTGGAAAAAAGTTTTGAATGCATTTTTCATGGTGTCACTTTCAATGATAAAAAAAATAACTTCCTCTCTGTTTTTCTTTTTCCCTTCCTTCCTTCCTCCCTTCCTTCTTTCCTTCCTCCTGCAGCGAGTGCAGCCCAGTCACAATCAAAGACTTGTATTCTCAGCTAGAGATGCTACAACAGTACCAGGTTGCTTGCTACATGGTTGTAGTCCAGCGCTGGGTTTCCCCAAAAGATCTTTCTTTTTTTGAGACCTCACCTGAAAGATCCAGTTTACTGAGAGTGCATCTCTCCCTTCAAAATACCCGTTACAAATGTCTCCTAAGGCTGTATTTATTGACATTTGTCACCTTCTTTCTGTTCTGCTTTCCTTCTGCACTGCTTCTTCCTGTCCATCCTTTGATATGGTATTACTCATTAATTAAATGCAAAAAGCTTGATGGTGTGTTCAGGTGTTTGTGGGAAGCTCTAACATTTGAGAGTTAGCTAACCAAAAAGCATTACATGCAGCAAGCTACGTATTTTATCTAAAAATCAAACCTGGAAGACCAACAATAAGGAAACATGGACACAAACAGAGTTTCCAAAACATTAACTATTTATACAGCATTACCATGCAAGTCTCTTTAAATTGATTATAATGCTGTACTGACATTAACTGAAACTAGCAGCTGCCTAGAAAGGTATGATATAGACAGTGTTCAGCAGAAAAGTTACAATACACAGTCTGTTGAGTAGCCAATGGACTACAACATGCAAACCATCAGTTTGTTCCTTTTAAGAGTCGATTTAAAGTATCTGTGATGATGGCTGGGGGGTTATCCGCAGATCCTACACCAAACTTTAATCCTTTATTTTACCTACACATTTTTAAACTTGTAAACACCGATGTCTCCTGATTTAACTATTTTAACTGTATGGGTCAGCTGCAGGGTGGAAAGTTTAACTTTTTAAAATGTGAACATCTAGCCACTCAATAGTAAATCATTATTTTGTGTCTGAAATCTACCAGCCACTTTTTTGCTAATTTCCCACCCCGGTCAGCTGGAATATTCAGTGTACCTGCTCTAAGATAATATCTACTGTACTAAAAAAAAACATTTGGTTTAGAAACCAAATGGAATTTGGTTGAACTTGTTGTGGGTCACAACAGGATGAGAATAGCAAAATGTTGGGGAAACATATCTGTAGCCTGAGGATGTGAGAAAAACGTTCTAACTTGAACCGTTGATTGAAAAAGTTCAAGACACTTGTCTGGATCAGGCAAATATATGCTTATTGTTGCATAAGATGTCAAGAAAATGACAATAGCAAAAAAAGATCTGAGACAAACTGGCTCCACTGTGGCTCTGATGGTTAGGTATTTTGGTATTTGAAGGTATTTTGCATAATATCCTGTGGAGTTTGTAGATGTTGATCCTTTTATGATGCAGTTTTATGAACACAGAGAGGGAAACGGCTGCAACCCTACTAATAACTTTCCGCACAGGGCATGTCAGTAGTGTCTGTGAATCAAATGTCAACAATTATGTTGTATTTTTAGCTCAGGACTCGTGACTTTAGCTGTGTTGACACATTAGTCTCAGCTTGTTTGTCTACATGCTGTCAAATGGTCAGAATTTATAACTTTGTAATGCAAATGAACATGAAAAAAAGCATTGCTTGTAAAATAGGTGTATGCTGCAAATACCATATGTATCATGTCGTTCCGTCATTGGTCGGTTACTGACAGCTGGTTTTCTGCTCTGCAGCACTGGTTTTACTGTATACCGTATATTTAAGCCTGTAAAAAGATAACATGTTGATTTGAACCTTTTTAGCATTACATACAGGACCAGCTTCCCCATGTGTTCAGTGTGAAACTTGTAAATACTTGTGCTGAAAGCTAAAGCAAATCAATAAAGGCAAAGTTGTGTTTCTGTGGACTAATTTCTCTCTCTCAACATTTACTTTTACTGTATGAGGAAATGTGAAATTGCTTATAAATCACTTTGCTGAGATTAGTAAAGATGTATCGCTATTTTCCTACTGAATGACTTGGTGTCTGTGTTTTTACTGAACTGTGTCTGTGTGGCAGTTTAGTTTGATCCTGTTCAGCATAGTTTAGTGTTTAGTGTGAGTTTTTGCTGTGTGCTGTTAACTGATGATTTTGAATCAGTTTCTTGTGTCTTCTGTTAATCAGAGACATGCCAACATAGCTACACCTGATGAGTGTGTGTGTGTGTGTGTGTGTACATGTCTCCATAGTAGAAAGTAGTATCTACATATACCACCGCTCACTGTGTGTGAATGTCACTGCATCCGCTCTGCATAGAAAAGAAACTTGTGTATTTCAGCATTAAACACTCACATGTTTGTGTGTGTGTATGATGAAGTGTTTCTACATAGACGGCACATTTGAATGCACTTCTGTCAGCATTTGATTTCTAAGACACACACTCGTTACAGTTTCTCTGAATGTTTGTTGAACTCTCACTGCATTTTCATTTAATTCCTGAGAGAATCTGTTTGGAAAAGTTTTGCACTCTTTTCAACCATGAGGATTTAACCCAGCAAGCACTTGACTGACAGCAGTGTGGAGGAGCTGGCCAAGTGTTGTGCCAAAATGTATTTCCCCAAAAATAGGTATCCCCACTGGTAGTGTGTGTCTGCATCAATTTCAAGCCAGGGAAAATAAATAACAAAATTCTAAATCTTTTTATCTTGAACCGCAAATGTTTATTGATTCTACAAGAAGGTTGTCAGGCTTAAAGTTTTTATACGGGTTATTTATTAAGTCCTTTTTCCCAATTACTTTGCTTGAACAAAACAACCCAGTAAGCACTGGTTTACAAAAGAGATCTAGCTTTTCAGACAGGTTACATTGTAATTACTATTTTTCAACATGTACTGTAGTTATGACCTGCATCATCATCCCTGTTTACTGGGGACAGCAAAGTAAGGGCGCACTATCTGGAGAATTCTAGGGAAAAGAAATCCTGACACCACTCAAAACCCAGCCCCAGCACAGGATTTTTATGGTAAAAGCATGTTAATGTTCAAACCAAACATGGAAAAATCTAATTGAAAAGGGTTTTTAATTGAAATTAGAGAAACTTTGCTCCTGTTTTTTGACAAAACAGATGCATGTACCAGCTATGGAAAAGTACAAACCTTTTGTAGCATACAGGTTGTCTATACATGTAAATATTTGGTGAGAAGTAAACATCTGGACACTGGCTGTATGAGAGTAACTAGATATTTGTGTGGATGAGAGAGAATTGTCTGCAGCACTAATGCAGGATTGCTGCAGGAAACATGCATAAAAGTCAACTTACACAACAACTGACAATGTATTAATAACTGCCAGCTGCACTATCCATTTGCATGTGTTTGTGTTTGCACACATTAGCTAATTTTCCCACCTAGAGCCATACATAATACTGTTACAAAACACAGCATGACGCCAGAGTGGGATAATGAAAACTGATCGCTACTGGAGCCACAACAGGGGGCAGGACATGAGCTAAATTCATCATCGCCCCTCCCTCCCTGCCTCGCACGCTGTAGTAATATAATAATAGCATGGATATATAATCTAAGTATGTCGTCACTGGTCTATGACGTAAGTCCCCATGACGTCAGGGCATGCTGGGAGCTCAAAGGATTGCCGTATATGGTTGTGATGATCAGCAGAGCTTGCAAAGCTTGGCTCTGACGCAGGGACATCCCGTGACTGCAGAGAGAGGGGGAGAGGGAGAGTAGCAGCTGCAGTACAACCAGTGAGCCGACAGGAAGGGAGGTTTAGCCTCATTCTAGCAGCGATCGGGGGCAGTCGTGACTGCAGAGCTGCCAGCCTGCAAGTCACAGCCGAGAGAGAGATGCAGGACTATTTATAGGACAACTACGCATGGGTCGGCTGCAGTTTCCAAGCACAGGAAGTCACTTGACTAGTTTGCTCAGGCTTTCTTGCCCCAGCAATGCATTCTCATCAGCATTTTATGATGCACACTTGTATGTATTATATTTAGCATTTAGCCGATGCTCTGATCATACAAGAATAACCTGAAATTCTGACAGAAGGTCAGAGCTGCAGCACTCAGACCATAGAGATAACCAGGGCTGCAACTAATGAGTATTTCAAGCATGAGTTTATTTATTTATTTTTGGTAATCCTTTAACATCTGGTTTTAAAGTTATTTTATATGATTGTATTATTATACAGTATATTCTGTATTAACTTGTTCCAACTCATTGATAAAATGTTGAAGCACTAATTGAAATATACAAAACCAAGACTCATTGGCTGCACCATTCCATAATATTCTAGATGTATTGTGCATCATTTTAGACACATTTTCTCAAACTTCAGCCAGATATATTTGATATCTTTGGAAACTCTGAGATCTCCACTAGAATTTAAAATACAGTTCTGTGGGGGGGGGCAATGTTTGGCTGTACAGTAGGAGTTTGTAATGACTGAGCCACCTGTGGGCCACTGTTAATTGATAATTCAGTGTATAAAACGTCAAAAAAATGAACAATGCCCATCATAAATTGCCAGAGTCAGAATAACTCAAAGTATTCATTAATGATCCCAACAAAAGAAAAGCAAGAAAATCTAAAGATTTTTGAGGCTGTATTTAACAAATGTGTGGCATTTGTACTTACCAAATTAACAACTTAACTGACAAGTAACTCTAAAGAGATCAGAAGCGCCAAGAACAGTGTGAAATAACTTCTGCGATAGTTAGATTTTTCCTGTTTTCCAAGACAAAAGGATATTAAAGTAAAATGTGAGAGGAGATGTGATCTCAGGAGGACACAATGATATAACATTTTTCATCATGTCTTTTCTCACCTTCCTTTAATACATGCATAAAACCATGCCAGACCATTTCAGTCTAACCAGGTGTGGTGCTTGGATCAACATGTCTCATGAGGACGGTTAAGAAGCTTATCCAGCAACTCGAGCAATATGCAGGATCTGTGCAGAAACCAACCGTATCACAAACTGCAACACATTGAATTTGCCTGCATCTGTTCGGTGATGTACAGTCATGGCCAAAAATATCGGCACCCTTGCTATTCTGTTATAAAATGCAACCCTTCTCCCAGAAAATTGTTGCAATTGCAAATGTTATTGCAACAATTTTCTGGGAGAAGGGTTGCATTTTATGACAGAATAGCAAGGGTGCCGATATTTTTGGCCATGACTGTAACACAAAATACTGCTGTACTGTGAAGCTGTTGTTCTCCATCTCAGGCTCAAAATCCCCTTAAGTGTCAGGGGATGTTTTTGGGATAATGTAACTTATAGCCAGATGAACAAATATTGCTGAATTACAAATATGTTATGATATTTAACCTAAATTTACCCAGGATTAAGTTTAATATATTTTTCTGGGGCCACTATAAATGTTAATATAGCAGACCAACAACATCCAACGGTAAAGTTAAAACATCAGGAAGGCGGAACAATGAATGACATTAAAATACAGCTGGAAACCTGTAATTTATTAAAGATTTAGGTAAAAATTATTACAGTATAGCAGAGGTCTTTGGTTGTATGTCATCATTTTGTGCATGTGTGTTACAGAGTCAGCATCCACTGAATGTAACAGTTATCAGTGTGTTGCACGAGGTGACCTTTGACCTGCTCTCCACAGTGCTAGCTGTCTGAGCTCAGTTGGTGTCCCGAGAGACAACACTCACTGTGGCTGATACGAAAACCTCATTTCTAAAATGAATTTAGTGCAATGCAATTTGAAGCATAATTAATTCGTTTTGAGAATGTTTCTGTGTTCATCTGTCTAAATAAACATGAAAAAAATTAGAGTTCATAGAAATTGATTTTCTGCGATAATGTTTATGTGGTGCATCTGGATGCCCCCGTCATAGTGGATGACACTTGGACAACTATGCAAATAATGTAGCTCACCCTTTTGGTCAAGCAGCACATTTAAAAAAAAAATGCTTTTGCATTTAGGCTTCCAAATTTCCCCAATTAGCAGTGTAATTTTAAATGCTGGAACATAACATTTAGATGCATCATTCTGGCACTATGGCGCTCTGTGCGTATTAAGACTAATTTTAGCTCAAGAATTGGTCGCCCCTCACTAATTTCTGCCAAATCGGTTGTCGTTTGGTGTGCAGTTTGAGGGGGTCACAACGCCTGATTAAATGCCTGAACGATCAACGATCTGGCTCTCAGACGATCAGTTGGATTTCTGGCATGTCCGAAATTTTGGTCGGCTGTCTTGCAGTTTGAGTAGTTCTTTTTTTGTCAGCATTGTTGAGGACGCTGTTGTCTTGTTTGAACTTAGTCGATTCTGTCCATTGAAAATTCTGATTGAGGGCTCTATGCTTGCATTCAGTGCGAGCTCCGCATCGTGGCCGGTCAAATGATCCGTACAATAGGAGCATAAAAGTCTCAGGTTCTGGCCGTACAGAAAGGCAGACTAAAACGTGTAGTGTGAGTTAACACAACATACAAGATTAACAAAAACGTACAGTGCCAGCCCACCTTAATTTTGAAAAAAATCTAAGGTAATGAGATGCATTTTTTCACCAAAGTTTCAGGGCCAAATGAACCATCAGTGTCTGAGATATGTTTATTACAATGTTACAAATGCAAGAAGGAAAGAAGGAAGGAAAAGCTGAAACAAATAGGCAAACAAATGTGCCTCATCTAGCCACAATGCGATCAGATAGGATGGATAAACAAACATCATTCACTCAATCTCAACATGGGGGCTGTGACAAAAAAAAGTTCTGAGGTTCATGGTTGACAGTAGTGTCTTGTCCTGGTGTCCCCGTCAGAGTTAAGCTGAAGCTCATGGGGACGACACTGTGTGTCTAATAACACTGCACTGCACTGCAGAGCAGCTCTGTTTGCTGCAGTCACGACTGCCCCACAGAAACAACCAAACAGAGGACAGCAGGACATGAAATGGCTGACAGGATGATTTCTAATCGTCTGCTTTCTCCTCTGGCTCTGGGCTGTACAATTACTCACCAAAGTAAAAAAAAAAAAAAAAAAAAAAAAAGGTTCATGCTTTACAACTGGATGTATTAACCAGAGAAAAGTTAGTTATCACATTGATTATTTAATACCCATCTCACTGTAGTGAGAAGTTTATAATGTTAGTATATACACTCAGTTTGAAGTTTATTAGGGACACCTTGCTAAAACTAACGCAGTCTAATACAACAGCCTTGCAATAAATACTCCCTTCATGAAGGTTATGATGTTCAGTTTTTGTTGAAACTGTTGTTGATTCAACTTTATGGTTATTTTGGAGGCTGTAGTTTGTGGTGCTGTTGAATTGTATTATGTTATACTGTGGGAATATAGATTGTTGGGCGCTTGTTGCTACGAGCCATTTGGTTCATTAATAACAAGAAGTGAGAGCTGTGTTTGTATTCTCCGAAGTAAGTCAGGCGTGTTTGTAGTGAGCAGTGGGCTCCGCCAAGGCTGTTCCTTGTCTCCAATTCTGTCTGTGGTATTCATGAACAGAATCTGTTGGAGGGTCTATGCTTTGGTGGTCTCAGGGTTGTATCTCTGCTCTTTGCAAATTATGTAACCCCAAGTGTACACTGTGTTAGTGGGTAGCCAAAATGTGAAGTGGCTGGAATAAGAGTCAGTTCCTGTCCGCAGCCATGGTACGATGGATTGCCCCCTTTAGATTAGAAGTGAGTTGCTACCCCAAGTAAAAGAGTTCAAGTATTTTGAAGTCATGTTGACAGTTGAGGGCAAGCTTGTTGTTTTAGCTGGCTTCAGCTCGTTGTATTGGTTCCTCGTTGTTTACTTGAGTCTGAAGTGCCCTCATCAACCTGGTTTCCAGCAGCTCTGATTAACCCATCAACAAACAGCAGTCAGACTAATTTAGCAACTAGCTGGTAAAGAGAGTGGAATATCTAGCTGCTAAAGAGCCAGATGTTTTTCTCAGGAGTTGGTGGAGACCAAACCAGAGCTAAAACGAGATTGAATATTACATTCATCAAGTGGACTCCAATGGGATGTTCATGCTGTTGTGTGACTTAAGCAGTTGTTTAGAGCTGCCTTGTTGAATTCTTTCTGTCTTCCTACAAATCATTTCCTGTAGTTAGTTTGGATCTGGGTGCAATGTCTTGGTGCTGGTTTCAGACCAACATGCAAGAAGGAATAGTTTGAACGAAGTAGTGCACAGAATGAAGAGCGGCACAAAGCGGCTTCCAACATTAATTTTCTATATTGACATTCTTGTCCTCTCCGGTAAATTCTACCATGATTGAGATTTTTTAGAGTAGAGTTACAGAGCGTTTTTTTAAACCATTCTTTGGACGAATGCACTTGGTGCGTTGTGTAGGTAATCATATTTGGGGTCGGAGATTATTTTATTTGAACTTTGGCTGCACACCTTCAATGGCCTTGATGGTCTTGCTTTAATTCTTTAATCTGAGACATCATCTATGTATAAAACCTTCATATTTAACCATCTATGAAACTGTGTTTACTCTTATTTTCATCCTTACCCTATCCTTAGCAAAATGGCCCTTGGCACCTCAGGGGCCATTTTGCTCCATACCAGGTTGAATATAATTTATATCTGGACAGGTACATTTAGATTTTCCTCTTCCTCGAATCCTTGGGGTTTTGTGAAACATAAATGTTCCCATTTGTTTTTGCTGGTGTGGAAGTGACAGGAGACCAGAGACTATGCTGGTATATAGCAGTGCTGGTATAGTGATGTCCCGTGCACAGACATCATCAGTGCAGTCACTGACATGTGAATCACAGTTTAGCCAGGCGGAAAATTGCCAGCAGCCTGTTAATAGGTTGCTGTTTAACCAGGGGAAGACTGGAAAGAGGGAGTGCCCATGAGTGTACCGCTTTATGAAGCTGAACCTCTCCACAGCATGGATAGACTGATCACAGCAGTCACACAATACCAGCAGTCTTGTGTAACCATGCTAACACTCAGCTGTACACCATTACGTAAACAACTCATACAGGCATAAGGCGTGACAATATACAAACTGTATGTCTGAGGACGAAGAACTGCTGAGAAACTGATATTTGTTTTTGTTTGTTACTGATCCCAGTGAGAGAGATGATTTGTTGTAGCAGCAATAACGGAGAAACCCTGTACAACCATAACCTTATAATAATAGATCAAATGCACGTGTTTAAATGCAGTAAGATTTGTATTGCCCCATTGCAGACAAAAGAGCATATGGTGGGTGGTCACAATAAAACAATCCCCTGTAGATTATCATCTCCTCTCTACATTAGCTCTTCAATTTGTCAATACCATCTTTGTGAAGTTTTGATGATTACTTGGCCAATCATGAGAGATATCTGACCTTAAAAACTAATTTTCCAACCTGTAATAACTCATCACACATGAGTATTTCAAGACACAACAGAAGTAGTCATGAGTGAAACAGAATAGTGATTAAAGCTAAGTCCAATTCATGACAGCATTTAGACTTTGGAAGAAAAGGAAAATAAAAAGCATTTTTCCCCTGGAGGTGGGTCTTCACCACAATTTCACAGTGGAGAGGAAAATAAGAAAAAATATATAATGTATACTGCACTTGTAGTAACCTTTTCTAGGGCCAAAGCAAAAGTTAATCATGCAGGGTGCAAGTACACAGAGGATGTGACCACCCACTGGGCAGGTTCTTCACGATCCGACAAGGCCTTGCAGAGATGGGGCTCGCTTTCTGTTTGCAGTACCAAAATTCAGTTAGAAGGACACGAGTTCCACAGATGCTTCGTGTCGTGTAAAGAGAAGACTGGATGAATTTTACAGATTAAAAACCAATGTCAGTTAAAGGCTTTAATGTTTTTCTTATGGTCAACAAATCCCATTTAAAAGACCCAAACCAACAATCCTGCTAACAGGTATTTTGTGTGTATCCAAAGCCTGATATATATATTTCTCTGTGCCATAGAGTTTCATTGTTGTCCAAAAACTACTAAAAACACATAAATGACCCACTCCAGTGTTCCTTTATTACAATGAACACAAATACTGTAGTTTATTTTGACTAAATCCCACATACACCGTCCTGCTGCTGGAAATAATCAATAGAGCTCCAAATGTGGATTTAGCCCTGTTTGAGTAACGTTTGCTAAAAACTACAGTGCCCATTGTTTTAGGAAATTACAGAGATGTTTTTTTAAAAACAACCAAAAATTTGTGACCTGAATTTTAAAGACTTGCGTCTTCAGTATGAACAAGTTGGCTAGGTGGCTGAGAACCACAGACAGAACCTGGAGAGTATTGAAAGACTGCATTGCATTGTTGGTTTGGGGCTTTTCATGGGATTTGTTTACAATAAGAAAAAAATAAAATCACACCAGTCTTATCTTTTTAAACTGACTGAACTAAATATGCTAGACCCATCTTCATCCAGGTCACCCTATACAATAATTTTGATAGGTAAAGGGTGCAAAAGCAGTGATTTAAAAAAATATCCCAACATGTCCTGTAAGCTTTCTGTAAGCTGTCTTCTGATGACGCTGTAAATACAGTCAACAGTGAGCTTTAAATTTGAATGTGGTATTCCTTACTTCCCAAAAATCACCACATGCACTGAAAGAATGCTGTTCATTAGGATTTTATTTTTTGGAGGCAAATCAATGAATATATGTACTTTATACAGTATATGAGGAGCACATCTCTACAGTTTCATAATGTAAACAATCTCTGAAGAGAAATGTATTCAGTTTAAAAGGAAGCCGTAGTCTTCTGTTTTAAACTATTTACATGAATTAAAATATAATTTATAACATCAGATACTTCCGCTTCTATGAAACTAGATTTTAACAATTCAAAAATACTGAAATGCCTTTGTCTCCACATTCTCAAGACATATGAAATCACACAAAACGGGAAAATAACACAATTTAAAGACATCCAAACTAAGTGGTGTATAAATAAAAAAAGAAACGCAAAATAAAACCAACATATGTAAAAATATAAAATCTCACTAGCAGTATTTACCTTTTTTGTTTTACCAAAAACTAAGTTAAAAAAGAAAAAAATCATTTATGTGAATTTGATAGTCATTAGATGTAAATAGACAATAAAATCAACAGCAATGAAAAACAACAAAAACAATGTATGCCCTTTATGTCAAAATATTTTCTTCCACCAAAAAAACACCCACTCACATTTAGCAGATTTTGAGAGTTTTCAGTCCCTACTAAGTGCCTATTTGACATCACTGTTGCCATCAAGTTTGACAGATTAGCCATTAGTTTCTGTGTATTGTACAACTGCTGATGTTGAAATGTGAAACAACCCTTTTGCAGATCAAAGACGGAAGTGGAATCTGAAGCCAGAATGAGGCTGATATTGCAAGCACTCCTGTCCTGATAGGGGCTAATATGATGGTGTAGCTAGCTGACAGATACATTGTTTTCCGAACTAAAGAAACAGTGAGTGACATAAAAACAAAGACGTGTTTTTAGTGGGCCATGGCATTGGAAACATGACATCTATAAAACTGGATCTGACGCGGCTGTCGAAACATCACATTTTTCCCGAGCAGTCACACGCTCTTTATTGTTGAAGTTTTATTTTTTGGTCAACTTGCCTATCAAGTTTTATGGTTTTCTTGCCATTTTCCATTTTTCTGAAATGAAGAGTGGAAAGAAAGGTATTGCATTCTGACGAGGGTAATTCCCTTTGGAAGGTTTTTTTTTTTTTTTTTAACTTTTTTTAATTTGGATTCGTTGTCCATCGACCTAGGACCTAGACCAAGCGGACAGCGGTATTATTATGCTGAAATGTGTCAACGTGTTCTCAAAACACTGAGGAGAAAGGTCAACATCAAAGTTTTCTATAAGAAAGTATATAATCATCTAGATATCTACACAAACACACAAATATATATTCATATATATGTATATACCTTTTCATAATATGGCTATTGAAAAAAGTTTTAATTACGTCAGTAATTATTTAATAATAAACCACATTGGATTGGAAAGGAGTTGAAACTGTAATAATAAAATCAAGTGGTAGCTTCATTCCCCCCCCCCCCGATTGATTTTTAAGGCTTGCCATGATGAAAAATGGGGTTGTTTGGATGTCATTCACCTCTAGAACAATGGAGGCACCCTCGCAGGCACAGCTACAGCCACTGTAGAAACCCCACCACATGCTGCAGTCTCAAGATTTCCTCAAATAAGTGGAAGTCTGAATTTTGGATTACATGTAGAAACTGTGTCCGCTCTTCCTCCACAGAAAGGATGACACAGCAACAGGCCAAACAGGAACTAGTTTTGCCACATAGAATATCTGTCATGTGAAAACATGTCAAGATTAGCTAACTAAAAGCCTTTGATGGTAACATTTTGGTCATCAGTAAGAAAAACTAAATCGGAAAACTTTCATGGGTTTGAAGGCAAATGTCTTCTCCCATTCACACCCTACACCTCCACCGATTTACTTTCTCTCTTACTATTTCAGTGTACAACTACTTCTTGTCATGTCCCCTTCATGTGGTGAAGAATCTTACATCTTCTGCTTTTTGTACATGCAGAATTCACAAATTTGTCGAATCAGGTTGCCTTCATGCTTTGTTTTGCATCTATCCTGCTTTAGTACTGCACAATCTCGCAAACACAAAACTCTTAACACCTCTCAGCTAGTTGGACTATTATACCATTCTGTAACTTGTATTTGATTGTAATTGATTGAATCCAAATGCTTCCTTTTTGAGATGAAGTAAAAGTGCAGCAGTGAAACTGGGATTTCTACAGTGTCTGACTCATCTGTATCAACTAGTCTGAAACTTGTACTGGGTCTAACCAGCGCCGACTTTATTTTTTTTCTTCTTTTCCTCCCTCCCACATTCCTTTACCAGAGTCATACATGTATAGTTATTAGCTGTTACTGTAATACAAGTAAGTCCAATACAACTAAGATTTGAACAAACCCGTGCGCCATCAAAACAACTTCCTTTCAAAGAGAAGAAAATATTGTGAAGATATTTCACTACTTGGGACGTTATTTGTGCAAGAGTATATTAGTATGATTTGTTCTGTATACATGTGATGTGTTTATGACGCAACTGACCACATTCTTCCTGTAGTTTGTTTTTAGGATTTTTTTTGTGTTTAACAGCAGTCTACATATAGTACAGTAGCCTATTGAATCCGCAGCTCAAAGATTGCCCGTGTTGTAGTTCAAGAACCAACCACACACTGTACATTATTACCTCAGTTTTTCGGAAAGGCCGTCTTAAAGATAAGATTATTATGTATTGCATTTCAAATTGCTTTTTAAGAAAACAGAAAAAAAACATTAAAAAATATTTAGTCATTTCATAAACAGCAAAGAAATAGAACCTTCTAGTGTGATAGTCTAAAGGGATACTTGTATTTTTTTGTCTTTCTTTTACAACAGTGTTGGACTTTATGTGAAGTCATTTCAACTTAAATTTTCCCTTAATTTCCTCCCTGTACTGAACAAACATTAACTAATTGGAACAACACCGACCTGACCATCTCCTGTCTGATTAGCAATCAACTATGACCCGCCACCTTTAAAAAAAAACAAAAAAAAACACACAATACATTTTATGTTTACAACGAGGCATAGTGCTATATACACATTTCATATTTATATATTATAATATATTTTCTTTTTTTAATATGTAAACCAGCACATTCTCTCACTTTTTAGTAGTATACATACTAAGCACAAATACTCATTCAGTTGTTCGCGATTAGTTTTGTTAAAAATGTTTTTTTTTTTTTTCCTTTTTAAAGGTTGACACCTTGTTTCTCAATCAGTATGTATAGCACTAAATTGTTTATGTTCGTTTTGGACATCAGTGAGTCTGGAGGAGGTGCGTCCCTCTTCACTTGCTGTTATTTCTTTTAAAACACTGAATAAGGCGCCTTTGTACTTAGTGTGCGTTCCTAATAAAGTCAAAGGAGAATCGAGTGATGTAAACATTAAATTTTTTGTGTGTGTTACCGAGGAGTTGATTAGATAGAGAAAGGACCAGGAAGAGGATGGGGAAAGAGGGATTATCTGTTAAAAAGCGCAGAGTTTACCAGGGTTTGGGGAAGACCTGGAAACAAGGCCTTGAACCCACGAGAGACAGAAAGCGATAGAGTTAAAGTTAGAGAAAGAGTCGGGCTACGTTTTATTAAAATCCTGGGAAAGGAGAGAAGGAACGGTGAAATCGGAAGGAATGGCGTGTCCCTGAAGAAAACGAGGGCAGGGGGAGAAGATTGGGAATCTTCCCCTCCAAGCGCAATCAAGGACCAACCAACCACTAAGCCACCGTTCAGCCTCCCCAGTCCCCTCTTCACCGACCTGCAAGCGTCAGCAGTGTCCGACTCAAACACGAGACAAAGACAAAACACTCAGTTACACAAGGACACAAGATCGAGACTCCAAAAAACGGACACGCTAACAACCGTTAAGCGAGGCAAGCGAAGGAAAGATTTAGAGAAAGAGAGAGAGATTATTCCCCTCACTAGGGGCTTAGTGGTAGAAGGAGTCATAGTATAAAAGATCAAACACAAACCCCCAAACTACCCATAACTGCCCATCAGTTGGGGAAACCCTCACATAGAGAACATTTCTGACAAAAAGCAAAGAGTGAGAGACTTATAAAAGAGGAGGGGGAGAGCATCCAGTAGAACGAGGAAATAAAAAGACAGGGGGAGCAGGGATGCATGGATGTGAGGTAGAGATGCTCAGCTGATACAGTACCTCCCAGACGAGAAATCAAGATTCTCGGCTGAAACTTTTCGTTACTTTCAAGCCCATCCCTTGCTCCTTCCCTGGCTGTATTGTAGGTGGCGGTGTGGTGCCACTGGATTGGCAGGCTGGGAGGCTCTCTCCCTTTTCATGGCAGGTGCTACTGGCTGCATCAGGAATGTAAATTAGGCGCTACCTGGACTGCACTTCAGGTCAGAATCTGTCTCATGCAGTCAACCGGATGACTAAGCAAGTCTATCTTTTAAAGCACCAAAAAGCTCCACAATCTTTGGGCAAGCAGAAATGGGGAAAACACGATGATTACATTCAGATTCTTGAATACATTCCATTTGAACCAACAGATTCATCTACTTAGCAATGGCAATGTTCCATGGGTGGATTATGGGGAGCAAATTGGTCTTGTTCTCCTTTGTACTTTGAAACCCAACGTCAAGCACTGTCACCAGGAAAAAAGCAGTCCTGGACAATCCAAATAGTTGAATTCCGTTTACAGTACTTTGCCCTGTAATGACTGGTGGACTTTATGTGAAAGAGGATTGGACTGGGATGGTCTGGACAAAGTGCGGATGTGATGAATTCTTACTGAGTTCATTACTGAAAGCGCCAATGGCTACCAACTTCATTTCCCCATTTTAGTCCTGCTTGCTGCAGTCCAAATGTAAACAGTAACTGTTGCATTGGCTGTGGCATTCGGGGGGTGTCATAAGGCTGCAGCCTTTATTGGACACATGTTCAGTGGGACCCTATCAAAGATGCATCAAGACCCCTCTAGATGTGGAAAAACTTTACCTGGATTCAACCGATGAAGCCCAAACATTTCTTTGTAGAAACTGACTATCAGAACCATTAGTTCTGGTATCTCTCCACAGATAATACAACTCTTACCCTGACTTTATCCCATACCCACTTCTGACCCAACTCCTGTTTTAACCCAAGCATAACTGACAGTAAATATTTTTTTTGAAATTCAGTCACACTTGAAACAATCTTTGTGACCCATTACAGTCACATAATAGTTATTTTGACAAATAAAGTGGAACTCAATGTGTATCTTATTTTAGCTTATTTAGAAACCAGTTCACAACATGTGCAACATTTAAGATGAGTGCTTTTCCAATACATGCTTTAGTTCACATGGTTGGAAAATATTTTGAGGTGAAATTTTTCCCAGGACCAGGTCGGGGTCTTGATGTATGAAACACCTACCAAACAGAGCCTGCAGCAGCCAGTAGCAGAAGCCAAAATAGTCAGCATGGCAGAGTTCGAGATTAGAGTCAAAAGGGGGAAAGTAGAGGACAGCGGAGACATTTACCTCCTTACAGTGCATAGATCAAATCAAGGAAGCACTACAGTTACAAAAAAGAAAAAAACATGATTTTTTTCTTCTTCATTTTAGATTTGTAAACTTTATCAGTCATCAAATGATTACATTAAATGTTTTTTTTATATATTCTCTGTCCATAACGCACACACAATAGATTTTAAAATTTATAACATCCACAAGTTTTCGCTAAAACAAAGCAGGGTTATCTTTTTTTTTTTTTCTGGTTATACAACCACACAACTTCATGGTGAACATAGCTTGCAGGTTCACCACCCATGACCGGAAAGAGGGAGATTTTCTTTTTTTTTACAAAACAAACAGAACAAAGAACACGCACACGCAGAAACACACACCACGACGACCAACGCAACGCAGGAATAGCAAGGATTTGCTACAGAGGTCTCTCATGCCTGCCCTTCCAAGGCGGGGCGATGATGTCACCAACACAGACAGCTTTGTTATTGTTGTTCAGCAGAGCACGGTATCATTATCGTTTGAAGTTGTTGTACCATTGCTGTTTAAAGTCCCATTTCATCCATCGTCTCTTAACTCCTCCGGACTCCCAGTGGCTTCCTCGTTTTTAAGCAGTATCCTCCGGTGAAAGAAACTTAAAAAACAACAAGGTCCTTATTGTTACTTTATTCCAATGGTAAAAATGTAAACATTTTGCGAGGTCGCCTTGCATGGAGGTACTGAGAGGCCTGTCTGAGGGCAGAGCCGTGTGGTCGGAGGGCCGTGTGGTCGGAGGGGTGTTGCTGCAGTTTACTAAGGCTGGCCAGTCATGGGCGCTGTGCTGTCAGCGGTGCAGGGACTTCTGGGCCTCCTTTAGCAGAGTGTCAAAGTCCAGTGCATCGTACTTGCTTTTGACAGGGCCCGGACCTGCCTCATCTACAAGACAGAAAAAAAAAGGTCAAACGCAAGAAATCCAAGTCAAATTCCAGAGAACATTTCCTCTCAATCTTTGGTGAGTACAGTTTACTTAAAAAAAACATTTCAGATGGACTGTGTGCTTCTTAAACCCAGTAAGGCGGTACAGTAAACTTAAGTGGTGCTTTTGCGTAGAGTTCAGCTTTGGTGAATTTTGACGTGCAAATTTTCGCCATTGTCCAACTGCAAACCGTTTGACATTTGACATCTCTATTTTGTCACAAACAAAACTAGCTACTACTAATAAGTTAGTGGCTACCGCAAAACCACCAAGCTTCCAGCACTACCAATTTTGCGAGATTGCCAAATTGCTTCCACTGTGCCACTCTTTGGTGTGACTGTAGTAAATGAAAAGCTTTCCCTTAAGTGCCCTTGGAGATGTCAAGGGCCTTTGGACACATTATTTGGGGTTTTATACAAGTTTCAAACACAGGCTCAAAAAAGGTTAACGTTCACTGGGGCCAGGGGCCACCATAGTTGCCTGTTGCACTTTGGTGCAGGTCATGCTGGTTTAGTATTTAAGCTACTTATAACTTTGTCAGTGTGTGTGTTCATTACCAAGATCTATGTAGCGTTTCCTTGTTAGCCTCCTTAGGCCCCCAGGTCCATTCTGGAAAACAGTCTCCCGTTCTCTCCAGTGTCTTTGAACCCCTGGCTGGCGGATCTTTATCACCCCACAGCGCTCCCTACAACCAGATCGGTAGAGAGACAGACACATGCATTAAGGTACTGACAGTTTGCTTTTGAGGAGATGAAGAAGGTACATGCTGGCACCAGTACAGATGGAGAATGCTGAATCAGTCATATACATCCTATCATTCAGTGTGCATTTAATGCACAAGTTGAAAGAATAATTGGACTAAAATGGTCCAATACAGGAAAAACTGCAGAGGAAATGAATCCAAAAACATCTGCTTTACTGATCTGATCCATCTCTGGACTGGTTCCTGAATTGTATTTACTGCATCCAATATATTTCAGCACTATCAGTTTTAAAAGAATAAATGTCCAAAATAAGTGAAATGACAAATGCTTGGGTTTGTCTGCAACAAAAAGAGGGCACCTTTTATTAAGTTCAACTTTTTAAAGTCATATTTAATTAATCGCCATGGGGAAATCTGTCCTCTGTAATTGACTCATTCTAACTATTTAGGAGCAGTGGCCAGCAAGTGTGCAAAGCCCAGGGACCAACTCCACTTCTGAGGTCAGTGCCTTGGTCAAGGGCAATAGTAGAGTATTCCTAGTATTTTCCTTTTTATGGAAGCCAGAGCACCTGAAGTAACCTACACAAACATGAGACAATATTAACTCTAAACAGATAATACGGACTGCTGTTGATGCTAGGTGTCTCATTGGTTAGCGCTCAGTGGGTATCTGTATGTTTCAGTATAGTGTCCCAACTTTTTAGACGTACAACTGAAAATAGTTGCATAAAATGAAGACTCAACGTTAGAACAAAAACAGAAACACAAGAGGCTCAAACTGCTGCAGTAGTCATTACAGTTTTAGTTTGCAATAGTACCACTAGGCCTGACTTTTTCTTTCAGGCAAAAGATATAGAATTGATGGTAAAGGGGATTTAAAAACTTTTGGTCCAACAACTTGTCAAGGTTTGTGATTTTCAGTCCTGCTGAAGAGTTTAAAACGTTTGTGACCCACCCTTTAAAAAAAGAGATTTGAATTAGTCCAACAAATACTGCCTTCTTATTTTCTCATCATCTTGTTTTTGTGTTTGTTGCATCTGAACTATGTTTCCCACAGGTTGCCAGATTACTTCAGGGGAATTAAGACAGGCATTTCTGATGACTTTCTATTTACGTTTCATTTACCAGGCCCAGTAACCCAACTTTTCAAGCGCTAATGTCTCAATCTAGTATGAATTAATGACATGGCAACATTATCTGACTACAGTACTTCCATCTGATTATAAAGTCACAGGTTTACTGTATCATAACAAAAAGTTTCCATATCTCTTCTCTTCACATTGAGGAATCCAGATCAGGACACGTACTCGTTGCAGATGATGACTTTGCAGTCCTCTGCTTTGCCGAAAACCTGGAAGCGTTTCCTCAGCATGTTCTGGGTCACGCTAGTTGGCAGGTTGTGGATGTAAAACACCTGGCAGTTGTCCTGGCAACAGGGAAACCATGGCAACAGTCAGGACAAAGGACAATACGGAATACAGATAGACGTGGGAACTGAAGCAGGAAGGCTGAGTGTAGGGCGGCATCCTAAAGCTCAACACTTCAGACCCTGTGTTAATTTACATGCAGTCTGTTATTCTGATCTTGCAGCTGCAGTACGCATATGAAGACACATTATATGTTATCAGTTTGCATATGTATGTTTAAACTTGTCATATGTGGATGTTTTGGAGCATAAACCACTTGCTTTAGAGGTGTGTTGTATAGTCTGGGCCACTGGTGAATTCAAGGGTATTGAGGTGGACTTTTTGGTTAACGGCAAAAAAGTTTCTTTAATTCAACAGTATTGCAGAAGACTATAGAGCGTGAATGTTCTCTGTACCTCGTCAGACTTGGCTTTGTTCCTCTGCTTGTCGTCAGGACAGATCTCCGAGTTCTCACTAAAAGAGGACGAGGAAGAAAAGGAGAGAGAGAGAGGATAGTAAGTGAGATAAGGACGGACACAAGGTGAAACTGAAATGTCAGACATGAGGAAACAGGTGAACTGCGGCAAAAAAGGAGACTTTCTCCCACTGACTGCAGTATGGCATCGCTCTGTTCTTTATCGTCTCTTTCTCCTACATTCCCACCCTTTTTCTCTGTCATTGTCTACCATGTACAGAAATAATATGACCACTGACCTTATTCTATGGAAGAAAGTCAAGTCAAACTGTAACTTACAAGGATAGAAATGAGTACTGACCTAATTCTAAGTTAGACAGTACAGTCTTCTATTAAAATGTTTACCTGAGTTGCCCTATTGCATCGCCTTGCAACATAAGGCAATGCAAATAGGGCATAGTTCTTTTTTGCAGCCATAAGCAGAAAAACAAGTTGAAGTGACAACGGTTCAGTTCAAACAACAGTTGATGCTTTGACTTGAAGTTTGTGGTGCATTTCAGCTAAAGATGTCTGCATGTTAGAGTTCAGCATCAACCTGATCTTTTTGTCATTTTGGCACCTTTATTTACCCTTGTCTTTAGGGTTGGTTGATGATATACTGTATACTGTAAGATGATAGAAATTTGTCAAGATTTTGCCATACTGTTTATACTGAGGCATATCTCACTCTAACATCTCTTCATTCAAATTTTGCAAAAACACTTTTCTTCTAGCCATTCTTTTTTACAGCTACACAAGAGTACATTCAGATGGTACAGCCTGTGTTGTGAAGCAGTTGGTTTGCAGTATGTGGCACAATATGCTGAGAAAACTACTAGAGTCATACAGAGTGTATAAATGTCTAAAAGGCCTTTCAATAATGCAGAAATGTTCTTGTTTTCATACTGTGTTCTACTCTTCTTCTCTCCGTCTGTCTGCCACATTCTTGCTTTTCTCTGTCTCTCCATCTGATACGTCTCTCTGCATTTCAATGTTGATCTAATCTCCTTGACCCACATCTTCACACCTCTCGTTTCCCTCCTCTCGCACTCATTGTCTCTCTGTCTCACCTGGAGCCTGTCTTGCTGGCGGGGGAGTCGGGACACAGGTGGAGGATGGGCGAGGGTGAGCGAGATGCAGACGAGCGCTCCGCCTCTTCCTCTGAGGCTGGTGGCGTGGCAGCTGCTGACTGGCAGTCTGACGGCGGCGATGATGATATCACCACTGTCATTGTCTGCTTCTCAAGTGGTTCTGCGACTTCTGACACCACCAGCCTTTCCCCGTTCTCCTTGCCCTTTCCATCCAATACCTGATCGTCGGCTGCTTTGGGTGCTAGGGAGCTAACTCCATCGCTCCCTCCTTGCGCCTGAAACATGGCACCAAGCATGGCAGCGCTACGCTTGCGGCTCTCCCCGAGGCTCAGCGCACAGTAATCGTGGTCACCAAAGGTGCGGTGGGTGTCACTGTCACCAGCTTGGCCCATGCGCCGCAGTTGGGCATACAGCTCCGTCTGCTCTGGAAGCTTCCGCTGGTGTTGGGAGCGATGAGCCCAGGATGAGCCCTTTGTGGCAACGTTGGTGTTTGAAGCAAGGTGAACAGACTCGCTGCCACCTCCTCCATCGCCACTGCTGCCACCACCTGCTCCTTCAACACCCTTTCCTCCCTCTGCCGGTTTGAAGAGCTCATCCTCCACTGGTTTGTGAGGTGGGGTGGTGGGAGGGGTGAGACCTGAGGGGGAAAGGAAAAGATACCCACATGAGCAGGATACGAACCGCCAAGAAATAGTCCAGCACATAACCCCTCGGATTACTAAAACGTGACGTTTTTACAGGTTTTTTGGATCTTTAGACAGAACCATGCTAGCTGTTTCGCCCTGCTCTCAGTCTTTATGCTAAGCTAAGCAACGCTAACCGGCTGTTGGCTCCAGCTTCATATTTACCGTACAGATATGAGTGGTATCGATCTTCTCTTCCAACTCTGTGCAAGAATAAGCGTATTTCCCTAAAATGTCAAACTATTCCTTTAAGACAATTCAGCATCAGCTCAAGGAGAAATCTATCTCTGACAATCTTGATGCACGGCTTCCTCTTACTTCTAATCCCAAACAAAATAAGATTTGGTCCCACTACCCCTGTCCTTTATGACTGTATCTTTAGAGCTGTAAGCTGTTGACATCAGTGTATATCCAAACAAACAACTGAGTAAACATGAGATGTGTTTACCTGCTGTTCCACACAGATCGACAGTGAGCGTCTGCTCAAAAGGCTTGGTGCTGTACTGAGACTCTCTGGTGGTGAAGAGACAGCAGAGATCAAAGGAGAGAGAGAGAAATTAAAGATTGCTGTGTCATGTTGGAATTTGTTGTATTTTTCCAACATTCAAGTCAACAGGAATCCAATAACAGGCTCTCAATAAAAGCTCTTTTTTCCCCTAAAATAAAAACAGCACAGTTTCAGCTGATGTCTGCTGAATTTGAAATATGTTTCTCCCTGTAAATGCTACTGGCATTTCTCGGCGCTCATTGTTTCTTATCACAACAACCATATGTACTCCGCTGTCCTCTCCCCTATTCTTCTTCGTCTTTCTATTTCTGGCTGTCTGTTTCTGTTTCTCCAGTTGCCATGAAAGGCAGGAGCGGTGCCGAGTGGATTGGCTCCAGGCGGGATATTACTTACCCTCCCCAGAGAACAGGAGAGTAAAATTTAAAAAAACCCACAACTTTGTTTTTTTGGTGAGCGCTTCAAAAGACAGATTCATTTAGAAGATGGACGGACGCCAGGGGTTTGTACAGGAAAAATATTCAGCTTTGTGACTGGTTGGAGCTGGAGAGGTTCCAGGGTTTGAGGCTGGATGGGTGGGGAGGTTAATTTGGAAAAGTAAGAGCAGTGAGGGCATTTTGTCTGGCAGAGATTAAAATCTGAGTAAGCCAGCCAGGGGTCCCGATTTATTAGGGATCTGAATCTGGGCCTGGTTTATCTCGTTACAAGTTCAGAATATCATACAAATTTATGAGATTATACATGACATGACTGCAAACTGTGCTTACTGATCATTAAAAACAGAGCCAGGGTCTCACTTTGAAGCATGAAGACAATTTTGTTCATATTCTTACTCCCTTACAACTTTTTAGGTGACACGTCAGAGGTCTCGATAGTGCTGTCAAGCTTTGGTATGCTGAATGTAAATATGTACATTAGTATTGTGTTATGTGTCACTCAGTGGTCTTCACTTCATTTTCCACCCTGCCAACAACAAATCCACAGGCCACACACTTCATACTTTGTGTACAAGTGAAAATATATGAATTATGGACTACTGCCAGATTGTGAAGCATTAGATTATATTATTGAGAGAACGAAACAAATACCCAAACAGGATCAAATCAATTAGTGCTGAATTTAAAAAAAAAGAATTACAGCAAAGGTGATTAACGCAGTAATTTGCATGTTTACAGGCATTAGATTAGTATAGCTGAAACGATCCTCTGCTCCTTAATGGAATCCGTCTCTCAGTCAGTACTCATAAATAAGCGATTCCCATGATGTTGAATGCATTTCCTCGGCTACGTCGAACAGTAGCCTCCATTGATGTAAATTCTAAATGGATTCAGACTCTAAGTGGCAAAACTATACTGCAAAACAAGCCAAGCCATGTTCATGCATTTAAAGTACATACAAATACTGGGACTTGGACAATACAGTAATTCTACACATTCTGCATCAAAATAACAAATACAAACAAATTGATCCAGAGGAGCTTACATTTTAGGTTAATATCTTCCACTTTGGCTCTGGTTGCGAGAATCTAGATCACAACCTAGTAGCAAAATAGATCATAAGTTAGCTACTGTAACTTTGCTGCTAAATTTGGCAGTTAATATAATCTTTTACAGAGACTGATACTTTGCTGGGTTTATCTGGAGTCCTTTACATGACATCAGTTGCCATTAAAGATACACTTAAATTCTTTTATCAGACCCAATATTGAGCCCAAATGAAAAGATTTACAAAACAAACTTCTGCTGGGGTCATGTTATAACAAGCAAATGCTATTTGATATTTGCACCTGTCTGGCACGGGTTGTGAAGAACAAATATTTTAAGAAGCAGTTTACATTAAGGCCCAGGTCTAACATTTCATTGTAATAAAAGCACGTTTGCCATTGCAGGATTTCCCAGGAGGCATCTACTTTACACCTGCCTGCTCCACAGAGGCCACTGCAGCTTTTTTCTTTTAATGCAAAATAAAGAAGAACAGGAAGAGTGTGATTTCTGGAAATTGGCACACCAACAGTTTAGCTATAGTTAACATTTGTTCACAGTTAAGGTTTTTAGAAGAGTTTTTGGATTAATAGTAATCAATAATGCACTTTTAAAGAGTAATTTTGGATTATTTGGTTATAATTACAAAGTTCCTAACTGTAAGCTTGGTGAACTACCGCTGCATTTAGTCTCAGTCTTCAAAATAAATTATTTGAAAAAACCCACAATTTTGGTCTCTTTAGCTTACAAAATAGCTGGCTATGAACTAGTAGATATTTTTGTTACAGGTTTTTAGTTGCACTATGTAGCATTATACACAACTGAAAAGCGCAGTAAGAGGGCCAGGAATAAAAGGCATTCATAAAAGTACTACTTTTACCAAGCTACTACTGTATGATGAAACACAGCAGATACTTTATATAGAGATACTCACCCTGTGGACTTGGGGTTGAGAGGCAGACAGAGGCAGGCTCGCTTTTCTGCAATCAGAATAACAAGCCAGTTACAACCGTGCATTACATTACATGCATGCTCAGAAGATGTGTGTCTGTGATTTTTTTCCTTCTTAACAATGTGCGTGTAAGTCTGTTGTGTTTGTATCTTGGGCTCCATTCACACTGCAACACTCAACTGTGGTATTTTCTCACCCCTTATGTGACTCAGAGTTTAATAATCAGTGTGATCAGCAGCAGTCACATTTTCTAGTCACATTTTTTCAACTCTGGTCTGGATCTCATGGATTATGTTTTAAATCTAATGGTGAGACATAAGAGCTACAGTATATGTGACTTACATTACAACGCTCACATCTCCAAGGACATTCAGTAAATCCTACATCATTCACATTGTTGCATTTGTCATAATAATTAATTGGCTGAGCCAGTGTTGGACAAAAATAGACCAAACTCGAATAGTTTATGAGATATGGATTACAATTAGTCATCCAAATCAAATTGGATATTAACAGCTATTAAAAAAAAAATAGAGAATAAAAGCCTGTAGTATGAATGTAGCCTATATCTTTCCTATCCATCTCACCGTTGTGGCAGCAGGGTTTGGTCGTTAAGGTTGTACCGGCGCTGCCGTCACCCAACGTTAGCTGCTCTGGCTGCGTCTCCATTGTGGTTCCCCCTCCTGTTTGGGTTGGCAGGAGTTTGACTCCTGCTCGTCCCTCCTCCTTCTCCTCCTTGTCCTTCCTCTCTCCTTCCCTCACCCGTCCAGGCCGCAGCCTCTTGGCAAAGCGGCTGGGGAAGGAGGCCAGACGTCGGGAACGCCGAACTGAGAAGGACCCACCGTCCTCTGCTGTCTCCTCCGGGCTTTGAGGCACCTCAGAGGAGTAGTATCTCCTCTCAGGGGAGGAAGAGTCTTTACGAAGCTCCAGTTTAGGGGTGGTGGAGCTGGGGGAGTGGGCTGGGGCTGATTTAGCCGGGGCAGAAGGAGCAGATACTCCTCCTCTGTTGGGGCTGAGGGAGTGGGAGTAGGGAGGGCTGTGCAGTCTGTAAGGCTTGCTCACATCGAAAGAGCTGCTCTGCTGCAGGAGCTCACGGAGAAGGGAGTTGGCCTTCATCTCCCGTCGCCTTGCGAAGGGGAGCCTCCTCGGGGCACTGTTGCCTGTCCCAGTCAAACCCCCACTAGTCCCAGGAGTAGCTACCAAGACAACTCTACTGTGAGAGTTTGTGGCAGCCAGGCGGGAGGCTTCAGGTCTGGCCCGAGGCCTCTGGAGGTCACGGTCCTTACGCTCCCAGCCCTGCTGCTTGCGTGTGGGCAGGCAGTAGGTGTGCATGTAGGTGATCAGCTCCACCACTGAGTGCAGTTCTTTCTCTGAGCTGAACTGAGGCTTGGCTGGCTCAGTGGGGACAGCAGCCACAACTGCCACGCCCTCCACCTCGCTGCTGGAAGACTCCTCCTCTTCTTCCTCCCCTTCCTCCTCTTCATCCTCCTCCGACTCACTGTCCTCGTCCTCTTCTTCGTCCTCATCTGTGTCGGGGGCCTGGGTGTCCTCTGAGTCCTTGGCGGTGGTGAGGTGGCGGTGGAGCTCGGTGCACAGGCGGCCCGCCGGACGCACCGCTCGGGGCTTCCGCTCCTGAGGGAGGTCGCTCTGAGGGCGGAGACACACAAACATGAATACCAGTGTGAGACTTTATGCTCGAACTGTTTTCTCTCTACACGGCCAAATATTTAGCCTACAATCTGCAAAAGATTTCAATTGCAGTCACATATCAACAGAGATGAGTTTTACTATTGGAGAAAAATGTTCTACAGTGTGAGCTTTTCTGGTGTTATGACAGTAAAGAGCTGCTGAACTGAACCAAATGAATAGGTAAATGAATGAATTCCATGTTTGCCTACTGGAGCAGTAGGATATACCAGGCTTTGCTTTCCTCTCGCAATTTTTTTGCAAGAGGGGAGCTAATGGAGAGAAATGTCCCCAAAAAGGTTAAAAAAACCATAGGTAATTATTGACTGTATATCAAAGATTTTTTTTATGAAAGATCTTTGAAATTTTATAAAACTTATTTTGAAAACTAAGTGATTGAGTGATTTAAAATTTATTTGGAAAAAGACATAATTCCTTTTTAAAGATTGTAACCTGTTCTTTTATTAGATATTTTTTGTTTTTAAATAAAAAAATTAAATAATGGGCCCTAACTGTGTTTTTGTGATCCTCAAGAATTTATTTGTGTTCCCTAAACCAGCCTTGTGCAGTTTAACATTCTTATTTGATTTTGTACACATTCAAAAATGCCTTTTGACCCATCCAAATGCAACACATCATCTATCTAGGCTTCTGTCAATGGACATCGATACAAAATGACAACCTTAGAAAAAAAGCCCTCGGTCTTTGACTGAGGAACTGACACTAAAACCTGACATTTACTATTGATGTTTTAGATTAAACATTTTTCATTTTCTATCACAACTCATCTGCAGCTGTGCTGGAAATATCGCATCACAGTGTCTACAGTTGTTCATGGGAACAAGAAAAATGAACCACCTAACAACAAAAACTGACTCATGACTGCATGGGTGTATCTTCAATTTCCTGCCCTGGATACAGGAACACTGAGCACACAGCAGTAAATTATGCTTCCGACTTTGTGAGGGATGATTCAGTGTGCAGCTGTGATGAAATGGCTGATTCTATATTACTGATACAGAGAGAGGAGACTATGATTCGCTGTTGCCCTCTTGCCCTGTCAGTCAGTACTCCCGCCATCTGCCACAGCAAAGCCACACTACTCTAAAACTAAAGCTCAAACACACACACACACACGCTGCCGGCAACAGCGGGGTTAGTGTGATGGTGTGTGATGGATACAGGCTCGGCTTATCCCTGCGCTGCCTCCTGTGGGTATTTTGTATCCTCCTTGCTTGAGCCAGAGCAGAAGGCTGTGTGAAGGCTCACCATGCTTTATGCTTGTACATGATAAATGACTGGTGTTGTAATCAATGACCACTTGAAGCACAATGCTAGCAGCTATCCAATTACTGTTAAGTCATACAGCAGTAGCCATTGTAAATGTCCTCGCTTCCACAGCGGCACATCTATCATGGGCAGCAGCTGAAGGTCTCTGCAAGCTCGAAGAGTTTTTAGTCCAAAAGGAGATATCTGTCATTTTGAAAATAAAAACTGTTGTTGTACCAGCTGGACAACTGCTGGCTGGACTTTGGAAAGTTTGCATTTTTTTCCTGTTCCTGTCAGAAGTAGTGTGTTGCCAATACAAGTTCTTACAGGCCAACACTGAAGCCACTGATAGCCAGTTTTTATTTTTTAAATCTGACCACAGTTTTTCAGTAGTTCCATGACAATCTATTCTTGCCAGGGTAATGAAATTACTTTAAGTGGGACTGATGTTGTTTAAGGTAGGATGCTGCACGTCTTACAAGACTGACACCCACAAAGCCATTGAGAAAAACGTCCCTGGTCCAGCATGTCTAACAAATTACAAAAAATAAGGCATTTGTCTATGCCTTTCAAAGCGACCCATATGCCTGCTATGTTTCATATAAGCGTTTTCTAATCTGCATCCTATAAAGTTTAGGGTTGGTTAAGTTTAGGCAACTAAAACTACTTGGTTAAGGCTTAGATTGTGGTCATAGTTAAAAAAGAAATCAACGTTGACTGTTGGTAGGAAGCGGGATACAAACTGCAGGCTCCGGTGTCAAAGTCAGATACTTAGTACACCCAACCGTCCATCTCAACCCCCCTCCCTAAGAGGTGGTTTTGAGAGCGAACAGCCATTATTTGTATAAGCACAAGATGTGACTTGTCAGGAAAACACAACATAGGTCATTTCAAGCATCTGAACAACCTATTACTGTAATTCTTGGCGAACAGTCTTGAATGTCTGGAACAATGTAGGAATGATTATATGATATCTGTTCTATGTATTGGTTTGACTCCAGGCTGCAAAAAACTAGTGCAGACACCTGCTGGAGGGACAAGTTCTGCAGTGGCAGTCATGCTGACTGCAGGTCCTGCATGCAACAGTGAATTACTTCTGCCTTAACTCGCCACCTCTGAGGGGAAGTGATTGGAAAAATCCAATTTTGTTATCTCGCCAGCCTTCAGAAGACACAGGGAATGAGGCGGTAACCAGTGAATACAGAGATGGGTGTCTGGGGTTACAACATAACAGACTGCTTCAGTTCCACTTGACAGTTTAAGAAAGACTGAGGATGGCTGGAGTTTTATTGCACGATAAATGAGTGAAGGAAGAATTTTAAATTGTTTTAAATCCTATTTATATCAGGTACTGTAAACCAGCCAAATCTACCTTTAATCGACAGGTATTCACAGTAATTCGTGCCTCACCTTTGCCAGAGGTCTGACTGGCCGTAGGTGCAGGCTTCTGTTGCTATAGCGATGGCCGGGGACTCTCGTATCTTTGTGTGCGTCGATGCCCGTGGGCACATTGGGAGGAGTCAGCAGCAGCTTCTTCAGCTAGTGAGGAAGAGGGTGGGAGAAATCAGCATCCAACATATTTAGCACAGTGGTAAAATAAACGTAGGAGGATGTGCTTTTGTTCTTGTAATTCTGTCTTCATGAAGACCAAATGTTTCCACCTGGATAGAAAGTTGGAAATCTTTCAAACGGACAGCAACTTTTGAGTCCTTGCTCCCTTAAAATTAAATTTAGAGATTTAAATTTAGATTAAAGATTTGGTAAGATTTGAGTTATGGCATGAATGTAATAAATACAAGCATAGTGATAAAAATGTGTATGTAAGAGGATTGGAGGGTGAGGAAGGAAAAGTGAAAAGCTACACGAGTCTTAAAGATACATCTGTAGTAAAATATTAGAACTTTTTACACATTTTATTCAGAATACCAAAAGAGACGAGCTGAAAAATTAAGGGTTTATAGTGAGATGAAAGCGTCCAACATTTGGCTCCTTCATTCCAATTTTTAATCTATATTCGGCTGTTAACGCCCTGCAGATGGATGCTTGTACAAGGGAATAATGTGCAGAAGAGGCCATGAGGTTATGATACTGTACATCTATCACATCCCTAAAGCTGACAGCTACATGGCACATTCACGTTTCCCATTAAAGAGCTGGGTTCAGCCATGTCTCTCTCTCTAAAAACATAGAATAGGACATCTGCTCCTCCCATTCTCCTCCATCCTAACAGTTTTGTCTTTCTATCAATCCCTCTATATGGTCTCTTCCTCATCACACCTGATGTCTTTAGTCTACTTCTTCCTCTGTGTCCTTCTGCACCAACACCCCTTCTTCCATCCCATCCTCTCCATCTTCCTTTCCTCCCCTCTTTCTCTACCACCTATCTCCATCCTCTCTTCCTTTCCTTTAATCCTTGCTCCGTCTTTCAGCTCCTTTTCTGTTTTCATCCATACATCTTTGCTACCATCCCCTCTCACTTTCCCATTTCTCATCTTCATCCTCGCTCATCTCTCTATCTAAGACATTTGACAACCATCTTTATCTAAATCTATGTACTTAACTCTGTCCTCTTCCTTCTCACCGTCCATCCCCCTTAAGGTTGTCTTGTACCTCTCACTCATCCCTCCTTCTTTCCATACTCTCCTTCCTACAGATCAAACAGGAAGCCACAGTTAAGATACAGAGAGGAAACTGAACAAACCCCTCCCGAATCCTTCCCTGGGTATTACCTTTCAAACAGATATTAACACAACCGCTCCTCATTCCTCACTATCCTTTCATTGCTTTTTTTCATCTGCCTATTCATCCATTCATTCCAGTGCCTAGCTTCATGACAGGGCTATCAGCTGATATAAATCAGCTTAGGGAGAAAATCCCCCACTAAGCTGTGCAGCATTTGCTCCAGGAGAAGACGATGTAGAAAATACAGATGTGATAGGAATGAGGATTGGAGCAGTAGGATATACCAGGCTTCCCAAATGATTTACAGCAAAGGGCCCTGCAAACAGAGGGTTCACTTAACACAACACACCCTCTGGCAGCCATATTGGATGTCCTCATCATACAATAATGGAATTGAATTGAATATGATTTGCCCATCACAATGAAAGTGAGGGAAACGGTTCATTCTAAATGATACATTTCTTGCTGATTTTGTGTTTGGATAAGTAAGAGTTGTGCAGTGGGAGAAGTTACAGTTTTAGGTGTCCGTGTAAGTAAAAGTTCCCTTTATTTTTGAGCACATCCAAGGCTTGAATGTGTGAACTCCCAGTTGAATAATCAGTTTAATAAGATGAGTAACTTTGTGAAAAAAAAGTCAAAAACATAGATAAAAGTCAAAGTTACAAGACTGTATATATAAAACTGTAAAGAAAGAAGTTAACTATGTCTACAAAGGTGCATTTCGACAATAAAAATCCAGTGACCAAGCTTGAATTTCTGTTGTGTATCTTGCTTATATTGAGTTGACGCTACAGTAGAAAACTAAAAATACATTCAGCAGTTTAAATCACTTCACTTACAGATTTTGGGTTTACATTTTGAATTTGCTACAGCTCTGATTTGCTCTTCTGACTCATTCCTTCATCATAGCAAAGGCAACTGGGCCTAATATGTATTGTATCTGGAGCTATCCACCATGCCAAACTGACAGAAAAATCAACAAAGATGAAATATTCAAAACCGATGGCCACAGCATAAATCACAACCAATCAGAAACAAGTATTTTCCATAGCCATGGTATGCAGTTTGTTAGCTAACTAGTATCTGCTCAGCTCACCCTCACCTTCTTTTAAAGATCAAATTTGAGCTAACCTAGCTAGTACAAGCTACGTTATCAGCATGTTGCTTTAGTATATTAGCCTGCTGGCTAGTTAGATAGATGCGTATTTTACAGTGAATCCAAATAAAATACAACAGATTATTGTTTATAATGGTGGTTGTTTGCCATAAAGCTACAGGTCATTGTCCAGGGGTCATAGTTAAACTACGTTTTATTTACAGCACTATCATTGTATATTACTGTAATGCTTTAATGAGTGAAACATTACCACCCAACAGAGCTGGCTGTAACCACAGAATACTATCTGGGTCAAATGACTGACAGCATGATCGCCCGCATCACTAATGGGGCCACCGCGGCCCTTTGTGGGCGAGCCAACTTGGCTCTGCATGTGTGATGATGCTCCTCTGAGAGTCCCATTGAGGAAAGTGAAGAGGAGACTGAAGGTTTGTGTCTGTGTGAAACATTGAAATCCTTCCGGCAGCATCCGGGCCCCTCAAACACTCTACTCTTCTACGCTCTACTCTACTCTACTCTACTGTGGATGCCTTCCAGAGCTCCACTGGCAGCATCAATGGAGGCCTTGTTCTGTGGTGGGAGACACACACACACACACAGACACAGACAGACAGACAGACAGACAGACAGAGTGGAGGTGCAACTGCAATCACACACGAATATAGTGACAGACATACACACAAATGAAAGACAAATGCAAACACGTGTGGAGAAACAAACATGTACACAAATAAAGAATATGTGAACACATGGTGACGGGGAAAAAAAAACCCAATGAGGGAGCAAATACACAAAAACATGAAATAAGTGCAAATAAACAGAGAGACAGCAAACAAACACAAATGACGTGTACCTGTGAGCAGCACAGTTACACCCAATTTAAGGTGCAACTCAAACATATTGTGCATGTAAACAGGAAGAGACAGAGGAAACCCATGGATCTCCACCTCTGGTGATTTACATGCTTCAAGGCTTACGTGTTGCACTGTTTGCCAACATAGTAGGCTCATAAAACTATTTAAGACCATCTGAAATACGCTAAATACTGTAGATATAAAAAGGCTGTTCTTAGTTCTGAAATAATTAACATTTGGAGATGCATGACTTTGACTTAACAAGAACAATCTAGACAAATAAGCTCACATTTACACATGGCAAGCTCTTTTAGTGTTTTAGCTTGATCATAATTATGTTTTAGATGTCTGCAAGCGCAGTCATAATTACAAAGTGACCAATCTCAATGACAATCCGGTCCGCAATTATAATTTGACTAATAATAACAATAGTTCAAGATACAGATGGGTCACAAATTACAGGAACATCCAAAATAAATGAGCAGAGAATGTAATACAGATGCTTCCATACAGGTCATGAGGCCTCATCGAATGGTTTTGAAGAGTATGAAAGTTATGTGACTCATATCCTTCACAGTTACCAAATCTCCTCCCAACTGAACACCTTTTGGAGATTTTCTTTAATGATATCAGAGATATGATCAGGTAGTTTTAATCCAGCAGTTAATTTATAACTCTGTGATTACATTCTGACCAGTAAGACTGAAGTTATTATTTCATTAAGTTGTTTAGTGCCTCCAAATGTGCTTTTATATACATATACTGTACATGTCAGTATGAGTGTATAAATATATTAATTAAATTGGATTAAACTAGCAGATATCTTTAATGTGAATCCAATCAAGCTAATAAAACTTCAAACAGATTGATGTGTGTACTGTACATGAACAGACACCCTGCAGTATCACTTGTCACCAGTAGAGGGCAGCGCCACACTCAGGCCTGAACACATGAGTGACAGCAGTCATGCAACAGTAAACTACTCAACTGATGGAAATAGGGGATGAAGCACACGCCCACACACACATCTGGCAGATTCAGTAGAGTAAACAGCATAATGTTATTACACCAGGCTTTTCTGTGTGAGTGGATGTGAATGTCAGGTTGCTATTTTTGCCACTGAGTACACGCAATGGAAACAGAGCTAGGATGCGGGATGATATGATTTATATACAGTAAAGTGAAAGATTCGGCTTTCTGTCAGGAGGCCTGGAGTCGCTCCTCACTGAGTTTTGAGTCACTGCATTTCAGACGAGTGAATCATTCAGTGAATCTTTAGGAGTCTGGGAATATCAGTATGAAACTTTTACAAATTAGTCAGTTTATAGGAATGAAGCACAATTCTTTTTCAATTTCGTCTGAGTAGATTTTTCTCTTGGCCAAACAGGAGAGAGCATACCAGACTGGAAAACATCAATTAACCAGACCGAAAAAAGAAAAACAGCGGGTCATGGAAGCGCTCTGATATAAATATGGGTACTTGGAGTAGTGTAAACAGTAATTTAAACCGTGAAAGGTTTGGAATTACTACAGTTAAGTGGCTGCTACAGGTGAATAGTAATAATAGTAGTAGTGTAGTTATTAACAGAGACAGTGAAGATGGAGCGTCCCATCAGTTCACAGTCAGGAAATCTGAAACGCTAAAAATTGAACTAATTTGTCAATCAACGTGCCACATGCATGACTGTTACTGTATTTATGACTAATTGTACAAATGGGGTGTTACCCAAATTCTCAAACTCAAATTCTGAATATGACATTTTAATTGCATTCCTACTGTCAACTGCTTGCATGACAATGTTTTGGTTGATCCTAAGTGGAAAAAACAAGTTTTCCGGTGCTTTGGAAAAACATGCTGCAGTACTGTTCAGCAGTGTTCCTGACATGTGAACGATACGAGGCACCTCTCTAACTTTAGATGTAGAAAACTCTGAATCCCCCAAAGCGACAGGAGGCTTGACTTGTCTTGCTAGTCACAAACTTGCTGCCTGGAGGCGTACCAAGTTGATGCCTTAGGGAAATGATTTCACAAGTTGTAGTGGCAACAACAGAAATGGAAGTAGAGGTACAAACTGCAGCAGCAATAGTAGCAATCGTAGTAGTAGTATGTGGTTGTGTGACAGAAAAAGGGACCTGTATGTATGTGAGGAAACTTGTGGAAAAGTGTGTTGTCTTGCCAGCCGTCAGAGGAATGAAGCAACAGCCAGTTGACTGACTGCTCCAGAGTGTTTCTGGAGATAGAAAAGACTTTTTCAGCTCTACTGTTACAGTATTTGAGGAGAAACAAGCTAGAATATGACATATATGCAGTGCTGGTGCAGGATACATCATGAGTGCTTACTGCAGCAATAAAATGCAGGAGAAATTATTGGTATTTTGTAGCATGCAGAGCACAAACAGTTAATCACTAAGCTGAGCACAAGGTAATAGTTTATGAACTAAACTTAACTTTTAGGTTTAGGTTTAAGATTTAGGTCGTATTTAAGCAGAAAAACCTTTTAGCTACAAACTTCTCTTCTGAAGTTTAAAGCGAATGCAGCACCCATCTGTGCCTAAACTTCACACCATTACTTCTCAATCTGCTCTCTCAGTGTCAATCTGCTTCCTGTTCTTTTCGGGTCTCCTCCTCCTGTTGTTTGCACCCAAAGTCATCGTGAGTCATGTCAGACACCAAGCTGACAGACGATGTAAGCATGATGGACGGGGTTTCTATGATGACTTGCACTGTACTTAATCAGGTTCTTCTCAGTATACAGCGGTAACTATCCAACAGAACCTACCAACCTTCATTTGACCTTCACTGTCTTTTCTTACTAGATGAAAGTGGAAACTGAGAAAACTGGTGGGCGTAGGTGAAACAAGGGCAGGGCAGTCATGTGTTGGGCGACAATGTTTTGCAACACAACAGCAAAGACGATGGCATCTGGTGGCTTGACCCCTCAGTATCACTGACTTGTTGTTTTGGACTAAACAATACCTCCATGGCATTTAGCAGCAACAAAACCAGTTCTGTTATGCTGCATCCTGTTTGCTGTTACTATGCCAGCATAGTGTAAACCACACACTAGTGGCTATCACTGTGGGGCTTGGCATTTTTCTGGCTTCCTCAACTGCCAAACTATCCTTATTCCTGCACTGAACCATCTAAGGTCATTACAGTCATTACCATTTCCACCAATTTGGAAGGAATGCCCCTTCTGCTTTTCATTTTTTCTCTCTGATGCCAGTCAGATCCTGCAATGCTACCAACAGTGGTAGTGCAGTCTTAAATAAACAGAAGGGTAAAATATGTCACATGATCTCAGCTCCTAAAAGTCCATAAGAGTCTTTAAACTTTCAAAGCCTTTGAAAGGATAAAATATGAGTTTCTAAAGTCATAACAGTAGATTACAGGTGCAGTATACTTGTGCTCAAATGTAATATGCTTTATCAAACACGGTTGGTATTTTGCACGTTATATTAGCTAAGTCCCATCAGAGATAGGGAGATTTTGACAACTTAAAACTAATGTCAGCATGTTAACAAAATACAGCTGAAGCTGATGGGAATGTAATTTGTTTGTTCATAAACCAAAGTATTAGACAAATTAAAATTTTGACCTGATGATGGTCTGATAAAGAGTCAGGGGATGAATATCTGTACCAAATTTCATGGAAAATCATCCAATAGGTGTTGAGACATTTCACTCAAAACCACATAAGTCAACCTCATGTTGGCGCTAGAAGAAAAGTCAGGGAATCACCAAAGTCATTAGAATTCATCCTCTGTCCATCATGAATATCTAGACCAAATCTCATAGCAATTCGTCCAATACTGAAGCATTTCTGGGCAAAAGTGGTGGACTGACTGACCGACATTGCCATAGGAAACACAGTGCTAGCATGGCTAAAAAGTCTCAACAATTCCTAAATTTGGGATTATGAAACCTGCAGATCCTCTGTTTGACTTGTAGTCATATAAACATCAAATATAACTTCCTTAAAAGAAGTCCTTTTTGCTTTTTCGTTTTTCGCTACTTGTAATTCATTAATCATCAGACGGTTTTCTGCAAGCTTTAAGAGCTGGTCCTGCTGAGTCCTGTTCACTTAGTGTACTTCCCTGAACCTCAAGTGTTACTAAACACCCAAGCTTTCATTGTAGAGCTTAACAAACCTCCTCTGACTTCAATGACAGACTTGTTTTATAGTACGACTCTGTGTGTAATTGCAAATGGGAAGGCAGTGCAGCTCGGTGAATATTTACGCTGTAGGTATTCAGCCATCCGCCAAACAATAGTATCTTTGTAGACGGCCGCTAAATCGGAGCTCACAAGCAAACCCTGTAAGCCCTGAAATTTTAGTCAAATTAAGGAAGCGGGCTGGATTCATCTTGACAAGTGCAATAAGGCCGCATTACAGCCGTAATCATAAGTCATTTATTGCAGTGAAATAGCTTCCTGCTTCAATTAAGCTCCAGAGCCGGGTACAGGCCTGCATTCTTCTGACAGCAGAGTGAACCGAGGGGAAAGTAGGGCACAATATTCACTGTAAGGGATAAGGCAATTTGTTGTTCCTGTATGATGAGATGGGAGGTTTAGTGTGTTTTGGGGGGACGGGATTCAGGTGCAGGCAGGGGCTGATAACAGGGGGGAGCAGAGTCAGGAGAGAAAAACAAGGTTTGTTCCCAGAAGTCTGGTTCAGGGAACGATGGAGGGGCCTATAGAGAGAGAGAGAGAGGGAGAGAGAGAGAGAGGGAGAGGGAGACAGGCATCCAGCAGCACTGTGTGAAAAGAGAGGGGGGGGGCATGGGATTAAAAACAAGCAAACACATAAATTTGAGCATGTGCTGAAAGACCACACACGTTTGGATTACTAAACTTGTGAGGACTTTTTACTTTTATCCCTGATCCTAAAACCTAATTCTGATGGAAGGAAAATTACTTATTTTCATTGTTTTGGCCATCATTTCTATCAATTATGATAGTGTTGTACTCACCAAAGTAATTGCTGAGATCTGGGAACATGACAACATTACTAAAACAAAGTCCAAAGTTTAAGAAAGGGATGTCACCATGTTCCCAGATCTCAGAAGAGCGGTAGAAACAGTGGCCAGACTTAAGAAAATAAGATCCAAGTTGTAGTACAGCCTGAATTAGCCTGATTCCTGCTCTGACTTTAGCTCTGCCTTTCTCTAAACTAAACAGTTTTTAATAAAGTCAATTTTCAGTAAGATATAGGGGCTCTAACCTATGGAACTGTTTTGTCTTTGGTTAAAATTGCATTTTCCTTACAGTATACAACATATTTAACAATACTTTTTCATCTATGTTTTATATTTTTACTGATTTTGTCTTATATAGGTAGAGGTAATGAATAAGCCTTTTTTGGGCTTTTTCTCTGTTCTTGTAAGTTACTTTCCATTGTTATTTTTATGACATTTGTTTGATTTTAACTTAACTTATATTTTTTTACTAACTTAATACTCCTATCCTAAACTACTAGTTCTAAATTGAAAACTAGTTGTACTCCAGTACTGACTTTAACTTAATTGAAAACTAATCATAATTCTAATCATTGCCCAAAAACCACACTTAATTCCTATACAAACTCATTGAACAAGGGCACATGGTCCTTACAAATATACAGAAATACAACACACACACCCCCCACACACAGCACGGGACTGGATGAAAGGTCACTGTGTGCCTCAGAGCCCCTCTCTTTTCCTGGAGTTGAAGGCAGACTTTGAACCTTGCAGGCCAACAAGGGGAACATCAAGGTTTGCAAACGCGACACAGATTAAGATACTGGGGAGAAAGAGAGAAGAGAGTATGGGAAAGGAGAGGCACAACGTGGCGGGGTGAGAGGGGGGATTGCTGGGTGGGGGGAGTGGATGGCGTTTGAAGCATGTATGAAAGGCTCCACTTCAACAGGCGGCGTTTTTTGAGCTGCGAGAGACTTTTGATTTGCAGACCACTGACAAAAGAAAAAAAGTATTTGAGGTGAATGTATCAAGTTCTTAAATGGGAGTAAATGTTCAGTTATGGGTTGCAAAAGTGAGGTCAGGGACCCTCAGGGAAGATGGAAATGAGTATTCTGATCAGAGGTTTCTCCACTTAATGTTATCTCAATTACAATGTCCAACAGCAAAGGTAAAAAAAAAAAAAAAAGAAAAACCCTGTCTATAGGAAGTATAGAGGTGTTCTTACTAGAGATGGGTCCTCTGTCTCGGCCCCCAGGGACTGGCTGAAGTCCTCGGCATTGAGAGGAAGATTGTCTTCTTCTTCCTCTACCTGGTCAGGCTCCTCCCCCAGGGCGGGGAAGACGGAGAGCCCGCCCACTTCGGCATCCACCATGCCATCCAAACTGTCGGTCAGAGCGGCGAGCAGAGCCGCATTCTCCTCTTCTATCTGGAGGGAGCCGAACACAGTGAGAGCATGTGTTAGAATACAGTGGGACTGTACAGTTTAAAGGAGAAGTCTGTAATGTTCAGCACGTTTCTAAAGTCGACGACACAATCTCACCACAAGGTCTATTTTGTAGCTGTTAAAAAAAGTTAAGATAGAAAGTTCATTCTTGGCCTTGTTAACTTTGCTAACTTGCCAACTTTTTAGGCCAACATGGACAAGAAGGCCTGAAAGTGCTTCGAACATCTCCAGTTCCATGACAACTCGGCCAAACCCTCAAGAATGAACTTTCTATTTCAATTACCTTTTTTTTTTTGTGATTCAATTAATTTTGGGGAATCTACTCTCCCTTAATATCCTGCCACGTCAAGTTTTATTTTAATAAGTGATTTCCTACATTTCCCAGAATTCAACAACACTTCAGGGAAGCAGCATTAACTTGTTGCCAACATACCTCTGATTCCTCCCTGTATGGTGAACGTCAGAGCCAAATAGCAGCTCTTGAAAGAAGCCCTCTCTCTTATTTGTTCACAAGCACTGTTGATGTTTTAGATAACTGGAGCGTTTTATGCTTTCAAACATTATTCGAGATAATTATTTTGATTGACATAACACTGGCTAATTCTTGCTAGAGAGAAAACCAGCTAATTGGACCCCCAAAGCAACATAAATCAATAATGTCCGCTTTTCTACCAGTTTTATTTTTTGGGAACACCTGCCATTCATCAAGAAACAAGGCTTGTATAGATGGATAAAGATTTCAAAAATGCACAATCATAATTTCCTAAACCTTGTGTAACCCCGCCCTGCAATAACAGCCATGTTTGAGTCATGAAGACAGTTGGAAAATAACTACCCTCTGACAAATTTATATATGTATACTGCATTTATGTCTGGAAATTATTGTCCTCAGCAGAGCTTCCAAAAGTTCTGTGTCATCTGCTGAAACACTCCTTGAATCCCCCTCTTCTCTCTCTTCCTCCTCCATTCACTCTAATCAGCTTTCATCGACAGTCCATTCTTCCACTGTCTACCTCTCATTTGATGTGATCCAGTTTGACTCTCCGCTATCTTGGTTCGTTTTCTGATGATGGAAATGGTCAAATTTAAAGATAATCAGCAGAAAATATTTATTTGTATTTCAGTCTAAACTTTCATCCTTCCATCCCTCCTGTTACATCCACACAGGGGGTGTTTACTGTTATGGAGCTGCCATCTTGCTGAGCAGAGTCTGGTGGAGAGGTGATAGCATGACTGGCCTACGGGAAGCCACCGAGCTCCATTCATCTGCCTCTCTCTTTTATCATCCAGCTCTATCTGTTCCCGGCTGCCAAACTATTTATTATTAAATTTATTCTCTGTCCCTCCTGCTTGCTGCCTCTCTTTCTCTTCACTGGGTAAGGTACTGCAATTTAGAATTTGAAATTCTCTACAGGATGTCAGAAACATAGCCATAAGTAAGCAGCATCAAAGGTAGAGTTTGTGGGGATATAAATGATGCCATTCCTGATAATTACAACTATCTTTGGGTTAAATCAGTTTCTTTTTTGCCTAGTTTACTCACTTTTCCATATAGTGCGACATCACCAGAGGCATGGGTTTGAAACATCTGATACATGGTTTTAAAATCATTTAGTTGACATTTTTTCATACTAAAATGTTACATTTTCTGCGTCTCCATCTGTCTCAGTGGATATATCATAATCAGAAAGGCTTTATTAGCATTACTAGTATGTTTGTACATTCAAAAGCACTCACGGATATTATCTGATCATATTAATTACATTAGATGGATATTAATTAGATTTGCTAGATAATAATTTGATTCCACAGTGAGTGGAAAAGAAAGCAACAGAGAGCAAAAGAAAGTTACACCAATGACAGTACAATATATTTACAATATAGATGCATATGCAGCATAATGATTATTATTAGTAATAATATATAATTAGCCCAACCTTTCTAACTCTATCCATTTCTCTCTCTACACTCTCCAAGGTTAAACGAAGCCCTACCACACACAAACACCGATCAATCCCACCCGACATGGGATTAGATTCCGATACGCTACTGTAAGTAAGTGGCGTATTGACGGACAGCAGAGAGACAGAGACACGGGGGGCTTCATCCGTCTGCTTATCACTCTATTCATTACTGTGTGTTTATGACCAAACGCAGTCTGACCGTCTGCTCTGCTGTATTAGTCTGATCAATACAATATTGGCTAAAATATAATATGCCGGGGCAAGGATTGGGTTTGGGGTTGAGTGGGTGGCAGCAAAGATATGGAAAGCTGAAGAAAAAAATATCCCTTTTTCTTAAAAAGGTCTGTGCACGTGATACAGGGGACAGTATAAAAAAGTATATACAATCTATAAAATATGGCTTGAATTAGTTATGAGAGTGAGCAAAAGAAGAGAAAGTTCAAGAGAGAAAGCAAGGAGAGAAACATTCAGAATCAAGTCAAAACAGAAAAGTAGAAAGGTAAGAAGAGAGGGAAGCAGTTAGAAAGGTATAAGTACAAAGAAAGAAAGATAAAGAGAATAAAGAAAAGAAAGTGAGACTAAAGAAAGCAAGTAAAAGGCATAGGGAAAATGAAAAGAGCTAGAGACAAGATTATAGACAGCAAGTAAAACAGCATATGACAAAGGAAAATGGGGAAAACACGAGGGAGAAAACAACAGAGATAAATGCGCCTGTTTCCATGTCTTCTCCTTCCTCTTGCATCTTTCTCATAAAGATGTTGTCGTCAATACCAATGCCTATTACTGTTAATGTAGTACATTGAGTCTTTCCTAAGATGCCAACTGCGTCATAAAATTTTGTGTCGACAGCAGGAAGACAGTCGCTCAGGCGTCGGCTAATGGGGATCGAAATAAGAATAAAAACACAGAGAGACACAGAGTCAGAGAGTACAGACAGAGATAGTCTGTGTTTACTTCACCTACTTTCCCATCATGCCTTGCCTGTCTTCATTTAACCAATACTCTGCTGTGCATCACAGCATCAGAGCAATTTCCACCAGCAGAGTTGCATTACATAGCCGATGATCTGGACCTAAATGCTACTTTATCTCTTTGTTGCCGTCTTTTTATTCTCAAGATGCACTCAATTTAGCCTCTGTAATGGGACCACGAGACATCGCAAGGGCTGGAAACCTATAGACAATCAATGATCCTGGGTTGGCTTTCAGATAGAGAAAAACGAGAAGGGTATTCCCTGAATTCATCCAGCAAGGGCACCTGATACTGGAGACTCAGGGCTTTCATTGGCTGTGTAGAAGCATCGGGCTAATCCAAACTAATGGACTGCTTCCACCATCATATTATTTATATGTTCCAAAGTTTGGCCGTTGTACCAACTGACCCCGAGGCCTGTCACCTCGTGCTCTCCTCATTTCACAAAAATATTCTACAGTAGCAGATATTTTGGTAACGGGGGTGTTAAAATAGTAAATATGGGGTATTTGGCCTCACATGTTGTTGAAGCCCTTCAACAGGACAGTTGCTTCCTCTTAACACCAAACAGTGAACAACAATCTGCCTCCACATCTACCTGTTCAGACCCTGCATCGCTTGCAAAATGTGTTGAAGGCCCACTGAAAAAACACTTCCGAGAAGAAGGCAAGATTTCTACGGAACATTATTATCAGAAATAAAAAAGTTTGCACAAAGCCCCCATCTTACCCAAAATAACCTTAACCCAAGCTGAAGAACACAAATCCCTCAGCACCTCGGTAAGACTGTGCCTTATTACTGCACAACATTAAATCCACAAACTATTCTAAAGCATATATACACTTTTGAAAAGTGCCCTCATTAAACAATGGGTTTAGTCATTTAGGGTGCCTTCTATCATTGCTGAATCACTGATGTTGTGTTTAGGAGTCCAGCAGAATGTTTTTCCAAAATCAAAACGGATTTGAGAACTTTCCAGTTAAAGTGTGGCTTCAGGGTGCCAACTTTGTGGATTAGCCTTAAACCTGAAGCAATCTGGACTTGGATTTGTTGACGAAGGGGGTTATTCTCTTGTGCAAGGGCTTGTTTGTGCCTTTAACTTTGTACTTGTACTTTGTAACATCTTTTGCATCAATTTCTTAGTGAACCAGAAGCCTGTCCACCAAATTTCAGTCAATCCACTGATAAATCTTAATCATTAATATCAATCTATTCATTTTAACAAATTTAAACAAGTTTTAACAGCATTACTGCCATTACTGAAGAAGTTAAAAGATGTATTTTAGAGAAAACGTGTGTGCATATATATATTGAGAGCAACATCCATTGTACAGTATAACTGAACTGTATTTTGGTGAAGAAGCCTCACCTCAAAGAGCTCATCTGCTGTACTGTAGTGGATGGAGGCCGGTGATGCGTCTGCTGGCTGATCGTTGCACCACTGTAGCTCACTGAGACAGTTGACGCTGTCGAAGTCGCTGGTGTCCAGCTGGGAGAGGTCGATGTCCGGGAAGTCAGTGTCCAAGCGGTCCGAACACACCTCCTCCTCCCCATACTGAAGATGGAAAAAGAGAGGGAGAAAGAAGGAAAGGTCACCTTAGTCAAACATCAAGATTAAAGCAAAATTCCCAGGCGGTTTGTCTTTTTTGAGATGCAACAAAAGTGCACGAGTCACTTTGTAAAACATGAACCCAAAAAACTGGAGGTGCTGATCACAGCTGGAAAGATCCTCGGTGAGAAATGAACAAGTTTGCATGCGTCACTCGTGTCTCCTGGTCTGCTCTCTGTGATCACAAAGGAAATGATGTTTTCTCTGAAAACTGCTCTCTGAAACACAAGCTACCAAACATGGGAAATAATTCTGTTCCCTCTATGAGACTGCCAAGGTTGGTGTTTTCGTTGAAGTTCATTTAGCGCAGCACTGCCATTGTTAGAATTAGGGGTTTAGTTCCCACTGGGCCACCCTTTCTAAAATATGTATGCAGTTGAAGCACTGTGAGGCACTTTGGATAAAAGCTTCCATCATCTGGCATATACTGTATATTATTACACTGTTCACTGTCGGAGTCACAAGGAGCTCTCATCAACAGCCCCTCATCTCTCAACAGCTACTCATTATAGATAATGAGACTTTCATGTTAGAGGAGGTTCGACACTGAAACCAATAGAGTCATCTGTCCTGGCACAATGCAGGATTAGGCAGAAAATGTGTCGTATAAACCAGCAGCACCTATCTGGAAGTGTCTTCATGCATTTATCCTGCACATCTCCCTGTGGCTCACAACAAAGTGCAATCACAAGGACTCTTTTAACCCCCAGAGGATCCACTGAACCTGAAACCCCTGAACATTTCTGTGCAAACCACTTCACGAACTACTCAACTCTTCTCAAGAACACTTAAAAACCCATCAATGACCCCAGATTCCCCCAGAAAAACTCTAAAGATTAAAAAAAAAAACTTCACCCTAAAGACTTCTGGAGCCCCATCAAGGAATCTTATAACCTCCCCAAAAAAAACCTTAGACCCCTCAAGAACCCCTAAAACTCTCACAAGGACTCCTTTTAAAAAAAACCAAAGGATCCCTGGACCCCTTCAAAGAAACCTGAAACCCTTTGAAAAATCCTCAAGCCCTGGTCATTCCTGTGAACACATCCTCAAGAACTACAGTACCCACCTCTTCTTAAGAACACCTAAAATCCCTCAACGTCCCCTGAATCCCTAGAAGAACTCTAAAGAATGACCAAATTATTAACCCCTAAAGACTTCTGGTGCCCCTCAAGGAACCTTGAGACACCCTGAAACCCCCTCAAAGATCCTCAAAATGCTCTTAACAACGCATGGAAACTTCTTACAAACCCCTGGAACACCCTGAAGAACTCTTAAAACACTCTAAACCCCAGCAAAGGCAAAGTAATGTTCCAGTCAGAAGTTAGCAGCCACGTGGTCTTCAGTCACAACACATGGCTTAGATTCAGAAAGAAACACTGAGCCACGTCATTGAGAGAATAGAAAAAAAGAGCAGGATGTGTGTGTACGTGACTCAGTGCGAAGGGAAGTGACTGTGGTCTCTTGGGGGAGTAGAATGAGAGAGGAAGGAGGACAATTTTGGGGAAAGAGGAAAGAATAGTATGAGGAGGAGAGACAGGAGAAAAGACTGCAGTCAAACTGGATTTTTTTTTACAAGTATTATATACTTGTTGAATATGTGTGTGTGTGTGTGTGTGTGTGTGTGTGTGTGTGTGCGCACGCACGAGTTGTTTGCACAGAAGAGCAAGAGATCAATGTCCTATTGTATGCATGATGAGGAAGCATGCTCTGTTACCAGTTTTTCTGCTCTCATTCACTTAAATGCCCACACACACGCACACCTTTTCCTTTCAGTGAGCAGACAGGGTCGACCAGTTAGACCAACCATCTTTCTAACTGAATCAAACAAACGGTTTTCATTCACTATCAGGTTTCCTCACAGGTAATCTCATTTCCAACTGACAGATTAACTGCACATTCCTTCTTTGGTCGCTGAACCCTAGTGTTCTGTCCCAGGCCATGAAATGACTTTATTCAAGTGTTGATGAGAATATTACAAGCACAAGTGGTAGTGATTGTTTCTAGCTATTTACTGTCACAAGGTTTTGCCCTGACAGTGTGCATATTGCAACCCTTCACACTGAATAAACCTTATTAAGTGAGCCACTGACATGTATTTTTTACTATGCTATGTGTGTCTATGTAAAATTAATGGCCGTCAAAGTCCCTCAGTTTGATAAAATGTTTTCTAAAAACAAACTTAAAACTGTGATTAATGACACTATTCATTCATTCACTAACACTTTAAGTTCATTCTATGTAAAATATTTTAAAAAGGTAACAACTGAATACAGTCAGTGATGTTTGGAAATGTGCTAACATTTTTCTTATTTATTGGGCAGTTGTCCTGGCGTAGCCTAGCTAGCTAACCTTACCATTGCTTACATGACTGTCAAATGCTTACTTAACACAATCTATTAAATAGAACAGTTTAATTTTAATTGTCAACATGTAAGCAGGGCAAACCACCATATTTTCTTTTTTTTGTGCAAGTCTGTTGTAAGTCAAGTTGGGTCGTGGCTGTCCAACAGACAGAGCCGCTGCAACAGCTAGCTAAGGTAGTCAACGCACAGTTTGATGATCAATAATTAACTGACTGCAGAAGGTCCTTGACATATATGAAAACAGCAGTTTACTTTTAATAGTCAACATGTAAACAGGACTAATCACCATATTTACATAATTTTGTTCAATCTGTTTTTTGTAAAGTTGGATCAGCAGCAGCTAGCAGTTAGCTAAGCTAGTCAAAGCTCAGTTTGATGATCTTTAAATTCACTGTAAATTCAGATTGCAGAGGGTCCTAGACATATATGAAAACAGCATGGTCTACTTTCAACACTCAAAAACAATGAGCATATTTTGATCATATCATTTAGCTAATGTCAATAATTAGGGGAGAGAAACATTCATGTTGACATACTGTCTGATAGTCCTGCTCTGTCCTCTTCCCTCCTTCTCCATCGTGACTAATCATCAGAAACCATTTCACAAAACGGTTTACAGAATTAACATTTCCCAAAAACTAATCAACAAACAGTTTATACATAAATGATGAATTTACCATATAATTCATTATCTCCACTTCTAAACAGCAGTGCATGATCATCAGTCACTCGCTTCTCCTCTCTCCCTGCAGTTCATGACTCATCATTTTGTGCTTTTGCCACTGTATGTTTTAATTTGAATGCATTTTTAATGCTTTTGAATTACCGCTTACTTTTTCTTTGATTTTAGAAAATACTTATCTTTTTCTTATCATGACAACTTATTTTTAATGTACTCGTCATTGTCTACGATAATAATAATAATTACATTACTTAACAATTCAAAATATTATCATTATTTATATATATATATAATAATTACCAGTTATGCCTGCAGAGCTTTTTCCTCAAACCTCCTCTGCTCTACATACTCCGGCATGCAAATCTACACTGTCTGTTTCCCATCATCCAGAAAACCACATCCAGCTTTAGTTTTTTAATCACTACCAATATCATGTTGTATTTATGATCGCTGCTCGTAGTGCTTTGATCTACGACCTCAGCCAACTCCAAGTACAACTGTTCCCACTCTGCCTCGCAGTGTGTGCATGTGTGTGTTTATTTGGTCTGTGTGTGAGGAGTGTTTATTTGGGTCAAGGAATGGATAACATGAGCTGATATCATTTATGGTTTCATAAATTACAGCAGAATTACACAGTAGACCAGAGCAGACATGATCAAAGAGCCAATCAGCAAAGTGGAGAGAAAAAGAGGAGGGATGGGGGGAGAGGAGTGTAAAGGGGAGAAGGATGAGGGGGAAAGAGATTAAAAGGCAGGAGGAGAAGGAGCTGTATGGAGTGAAGTAAGAAGGGAGGAAAGGGAAAAAAAGGTGAATGCAGGAATGAAGAGAAGGAAGAGGAAGGGGATTGAAAAGAGAGTGGGTGAGAGGGAGAAAAAGAGAGATGTGGGTTAGAAGAGAGAATAAAAAGAGCAATAGAGGAGAAGCAATGGAGAGAAGGAGGGGGAGGGCCGTCGTGACTTGATAGAGAAGCAGAAAAAGAAGAAGGGAAGAGACGAAAGACAAGAGGGGAGAGGATGCCCTCTATTAGACCCTCCCACTGCTTCCTCTCACTCCAGTTGCTGATGCAGGTGTGTGTTTTCACCTAGCGTGTGTGTGTGTGTGTGTGTGTGTTAGTTAGCATGCAGCACACATCCCTCTCACATGCGCCTGACTCATCCCCCTCCACCACTCGTTCACTCAGCGCATCCTTC
>VMKM01002838.1:0-55959 GCA_008360985.2 Macquaria ambigua
GACAGAGAGAGAGAGAGGGAGGGAGGGAGAGAGAGAGAGAGGGAGAGAGAGAGAGAGACAGAGAGAGAGACAGAGAGAGAGAGAGGGAGGGAGAGAGAGAGAGAGACAGAGAGAGAGAGAGACAGAGAGAGAGAGAGGGAGAGGGAGGGAGAGGTGAAAAAGAAGTAAGACAGAAAGAGGAGCGTTCAGGCTGAGCAGATTTAAAGCGTCTGCAGTTGAAGATACGGTGCTGATGTCTCTGCAGAGAGTTCAGGTGTTCCTCAGAGCTCCGTCACCGGACCTCTGTTATTTCTGATTTATATAAACGATACAGTTTATTACACACTGCTTCTTACATTTGAACTTAGTCTTACTTTATCTGTTTACACCAAAAACTTCAAACTTAAGAAACTGTCACTAAATATTTTAAAAAGTGGCAAAAAGACAAAAAAAAAAAGTCTGGTGATATTGTTTGTTTCTTCTTGTCAAAAAACGCTGAATGTATCCGACTAACAAAATATTTAACATTATTATTTTTGATAAGGATCCCTTCGTTCGTCTGCTCATTTAGGAAATGTAACCCAGATCTGTATTAGGGACATTTTACAGCGTAAAAATAAACTCGTCTCTGGTGGACAAACTATGTGATGATGATGATGTCTATAAGCCTCTAACAAACCTTTGGCTCGTCTCTCCTGTCCGACACAGACGCAGCTTCATCAGTCTAAAACTAGTTTTACATTTTCTTTTAAATGTAAATTACAGTTCAGTCGGTGTTCACGAGGACAGGTGATGGTTTCAGGTGTGTCTCTGTGTGAGGTCCAGGTGGCACAGTGGTGACCCAGCAGGAAGGATCAGGCGCTGAGAGCGTGATACCTGCCGGGCTCAGCTCCAGAGAAATGAGGATGAGCTGCAGAACAATCAGAGCCTGCAGACGGCAGGGAGGGCTGAAACATGACACAACAAACCGCTCCTCGTTTTATATTTTTATATATAATCAAGCTCCGTCTGCCGGCCTTCACTCTTTATGATCGGAGTCCGGACAGGAAGTCAGACCTCACAGCTGCTTCACCCAAAAACTCACTTTGATGGGACTTTGAATCAAACAGGAAATAAAGTTTGGTGATCTGAGGAAGAAAACCACATAAACACTGTCCTGAGAGGGATTTCAAAATAAAAGCCTTTTTCTTGTCTGTCGCTTGCAAGTGGACAGGACTGTCAGTTCACATCTTTAACTTGCTAATAACATGAAGCAGCTCAGTCACAGTCAGGATCAACATGTTTACAGTCCTGCAGGAACTCTGTCCTCAGACCACCTGACAGACTACACGTAGCTGCACGAAGCCTCGCCGCTCTGTCAACCGCCTTCAGATCGCCATATCAGAGCGACAACACCAGCTTCTTTTAACAGGACTGCAAACACAACAACACTGTCACTTTTCTAGTTGTTTGTGAGGGCGGATATCAGTCGATTTTCACAATAAGAGTCCAATGAATAAAAAAGCTTTTTAGTCCCTCAAACTTGTTCCTCTCCAGAAAACTGCTGCTGTTTACTTTTAAATTCTCGCTGGTGATCTTTCAGTGGATATCCTCGTCTTCAGTAAGAAGCCCTCATGCTGTCATCTGCGGCTGCTATTGGCCCGTCAGTGAAGTCAATCAACAGCTCCGATTCGAGCAGCAACTCGATACGGACAACTTCACTTCTCCAATCACAGGCCTCGGTAGGGATTTTAGCCAATAACAAGTTCAACAGCGTATGGAAAGGTTTACCATTTGTACCTTTTCATAAATCTGTGGAGGCCATTTTCTGAGAAAAAAACAGGTTTTTGTTGTTTTTTAGCAGAATATCTGGTATTTTTCAGCTCTGGTTGCGTCTCATATCATCATTGAGTCTCTAAACTACTTTTTTTCGGTGTCTAACTAAACTCTGCTCTGAGCTGACGGACGTCCTGCTGTGTTCAGACTCACCGGCAGGCTGGACGGACGCTCCTGTTGGCTCAGACTCATCTCCTCGTGGTTTGGTTTCCCAGGAGTCATAGCGGCAGACTGGCCCCGCCCCCCGTACGCCTCCTGCGGCACCTCCTGCATCGAGACAGACCAAAGTTCAAACTACGAAACTCTCAGAGATCATCAACTCTCACTGGAACCGATAACGTCTGAACCAATCTCACCCCAATGACCATTTAGTAGATGTTCTGGAGCTTTCAGCCATTTCACAAGGTCCTCATCAGAAGATTGATGCTGGCTTTTAAGTCAGAACGAACGAAACGTCTTAGAGGAGCTCAGAGTGAAAATCTACATCCTCAATCAGCTGATGAGGACAGTGTGATACGTTTGAAAGCTCCAGAACAGCTACTAAATGGACCTCGCAGTTAGATTGTTTTGTTTCCAAGGTCAAGACTGAACTTTCAATCATACACACAAACTTCTCAAAAGGCTTACTTTTGAGGACACCTTATGTGTATTCCAGAAAACAGTAGTCCCCGAAAGTGGTCTAAGCCAACACAGACACACACACACACACACACACACACACCTGACACTTTCACCTGTATATTGATTACATTAGGCTGAGCTGCCCTGTTAAATGTCTGCAGTGAATAAACTCTGACTGTGAGACGACACTGAGGGTTAAGGCTTCACGGTGGTCTCTGACAGGAAACAGCAGAACCTCAGAGGTCGACTAAAGGTCCGTTTGTCTCAGTCCTTTCAGCCCAGGAAATAAGGACCGTCTGCTGCAGGTCAGAGTCTTTATTCAGGACTTTGTAAAGATATTTTTCACAGCAGTCGGGGAGCTTGTTGAAGCCTCTGGGGGTTTTGTGACAATGCAAGAGAAGCTGACGGCCTCACCAGCAGAAACTTTAAACTCTCCGGAGGCTTCGACTGAAACACCCACTTTTATTTCAGTCTGGTCCAGAAAAACACAGGAACCCGGCGACAGGGCGAGAAAGGACGAAGATCAGAGACTCGCTGAGCGGAACGACATCAGCTGGAGTCTGACTGTGTTACCATCATCCAGTGTGAGGTGTTAAATACTGAACTCTCTCTGATAGTGGCCTCAGATTACCTTCATTTGACGACAGTTTAATAAGAAAGCCTACCTGTTTTCTCATCCTCTGGTTGTTGTGGTCATTTGCTGCTGATGTTCCGTCTCTTTCACAATCTTATTTCACATTATTTGGCTTTTATCGGACAGTTTTGTAGTTTCAGTCGTACCTGTTGAGGCAGTGGGCGGGGCTGCATGTACGGCGGCTGGCTCGGGGCGGCGGGCTGCTGCTGTGGCGGGCTGAAGTACGGCGGCTGACCCGGCTGGCAGTAACCGCCCACGTTCTGCTGCTGCTGACTGTACTGAGAACCCATCTGAGGACACAGAAGCAGAAACCATCATTAAAATGTGTCTCTGATGAAGAAAGTAAGAGTCAACGCCGCGCTGGCCGCAAACTCACTGCAGCCCGACCGTCACAGTACTCAGGTTTACATCCACAGGTAGCGCAAATGTTGGATTTTGAGAAAATCGCAAAAAAAGCAAATGAATGAGTGTTTCCATCCACCAACATTATGAGATAATTAAGAGTTGACTCGTGGTGGAGCTGTAAAATAAACTCAAAATACGGCAAAAAACTTGTGTGGATAAAAGCAGAACCAGACTGAGTGAATTAACACACGAAACTAACAGAAAGCTCGTATCTCCATCATGTTCTCCACATGGTTTTCCATCGTTTGAGCTTCGACTGGAGCTCTTTGAGTGACGTCACCTTGTTGCGTCCTCTTCTTCTTCTGTGGTGGTTTAATGGCAGCGACTGGAGGATAAGCTCCACCTGCTGTTTATCTCCATCAACCAATGAACTCATGTTCACACAGCAGCAGAGGATGGAAACAAGCAGCAGGTCAGGGGTTTCTGGTCATGAGTTTCTGGAAATTCAGTTAAGATTTGCATGAATCCACTTCCAGCTGACTCAGGCTGGTGGAAACTGAGGCATGTGTTGTGCAGGCAGAGTACTATAGTACCAGTACCTATAAAGATCAGTGTCACACGTGTAATCTTACTTGTGTGTTGATTTTTCTCCTAAACACAAATATGTAGATAAATATTATCAAATCATCATTTCAAATCATAATTAGCAGAGCTTCACAGTTTTCCACGTACCCCCTGGTACCTGCAGGAGAACCCCTCTGGGTCCAAGTACCCCTGGTTGGGAGTCACTGGATTAGAGGACTGTGCAGCCTCAGTTATATTAGTGCTTCCTACTGTGTTCATGTTGTTTCTCGTCTGGTTTCCACTCTGCTGAACATGTGAAACCAGCTGGAAAACTCTCTGCTGTATTCCTGGAGAGTGACCTAAATATTTATATTTATGAAAAATCTTCTGAGAATTCAACATGTTCTCTGGCTGCAGGAAACCTCCATCATATAACATTTGGTCCATCTGACCTCTGACCCCCGTACTGTGTCTCTGATCTGGAGAATCACATGACGACCGTCACTGAGGTTTTAAACACACTCCTTCAGACGTCCCATCAGCTCTGTCTCTGCTGCAGGACAACAGACGACCAACAGAGCACTGAGGGACAAGACGTTTAATTATTGCTCGCTCTCGTGTGAACTGTTTTGTTGGATATTAATAATTTAATTCAGCAGTTGTCGTGAATGAAAGCTGAAATCTGATCTGATCATTATGAGTGTTGTAGGCAGTTTTTCTCGCACTGTGACAGAAGAATCTCCTCAACAACTTCAAATCACTCAGTGTCTCCTGGTTTATTAAACTTTGTGCACAAGAGACGATGATTCAGTGATAAATTCATAAGTGATCTTCTAAAGGCAGAACAAGACGTGCATTTATTTAAGGTCGTGCTGCTGCAGCCTTTACGTTTAGCCATCATCATGTAGAAGAGACGATGATTCAGACGTGTTAATTTACATAACATGATGCGTGTCTGAAGGGCTGTTACAGTAACTAAAACCAGCTTCACTCCTCTTTATTTAAACTGTAGGAACGGCAAGAAAACCAGTTCCTCTCTGCTTTACTGAAGCTAACTGGTCAAATTAAACCTCCACTTTAACATTCATACCACCTTAATAAAAGTGCACAGACCAGCTGAGACTGAAACATACTACAACACGTCCACAGAGCTTCCTCCTCAGATCGTTATCCCCCTGAAAGCACATCCTCATCCTCAGGGATAAAACGCCACAAACTGCAATAAGATGAAACCTCAGATTGATCTGTGACGGGTGTAGGACCGCAGGACTACCTGCCGTGCTCAGGAGCACCTCCTGGTTTCTATAGACGGCGCCGGGCCACAGCAACTGCGGTGTGACATCAGTGTGTCAGCCATGATGTCTGCAGTCAGAACCGGACTGAGAGTGGAAACATTAGAACTGAGGCCACATGACCGGTTCATCCGCTATTTTAATAATCTATTAATAATTAAAGTTTCTCTGTTTTCTATGACAGTGAGCATCATCATCTACAGACTGATGATGAAAATAATCATTACTTGAGCTGATCGGATGACGCAAAACACACGAGACAATTTCTCTTATGCGCCGCTAAAATGGCTCCACCGGTCTGACAGTTCGAAATATTTCTCAGGCTGAATGTGGAATTGATTGGTGACTGATTTTGTTCTTGGAACACGTCAACGGGATGTTTTTGAGGTGCCAGCCAGGTGAGAGAATCCAAGTATCCAGGTAAAGGATGTTTATGACAGCACCACGTGTGAAGTTAACGTGTGAATCTTAAAGGAGTTCAACATTTATAGGACGTTAGTGACCAAAACGTTTGAGTTGAAATGTTAAAACCTCCTCTAAATGTTCTCACGCAGTCACAAAGTGGACTGTGGACGAGAATCCTCCTGAAACCAGAATCAGTGTAAGCAGCCGACGGGTCCACATCTAATTTCATTTGGAATCAGAGAGTTAATAAAGGAAGAGTCCCGGGGCCATCTGGGGCCCCGCTCACAGAGAAGTCATTATGTTCCCTCGTTCTGCCTCCGAGTCTCAGCAAGCAGACGTGACGACCCGACACACTTTCCCTCCAGCTGAACAACAACAGACTGATGTAAGAACGTCAGCGTTACTCCGACAGCAGAGGATCACCTGAGAGGACAGAGACCAACACCTGAGAGGACAGAGACCAACACCTGAGAGAACAGAGACCAACACCTGAGAGAACAGAGACCAACACCTGAGAGGACAGAGACCAACACCTGAGAGGACAGAGACCAACACCTGAGAGGACAGAGACCAACACCTGAGAGGACAGTTAGTTTGATCTCAGTGAAGGTAGCGATTTTATTGCTGCCACATCTGAGAAGCAGGAACCAGAGGATATTTGGCTTCTTTGCTTGAGAAACAACTGAAACGATCAATCGATTCTCAAAATAGTCGAATAGTCGGCTACCGGCCAGTGTTGGCAAATATAATGTGTAGTTCAAAATGACCTGCTGCGTTTAGTTTTACCGTCGTCTTTGAGAACAAAATTCAGCTGTGACTGCAGACAGTTAGTGACACCTGGAACGTATTGATCATACAGATGGACAGATGGTTTGGAAAGTTTCTGTAACATCAAACTCTCAGCATCTTTCTTCTGATTTGAACTCTCTGTGGTCTGACTCCAGCTCCAGCAGCCAGACGCTCAAGAAAAGTCGTTTAATGTTCTTGTAGATGACGTATCAGAGGCAGCGTCAGTAAACCCAAAACCAGCTGTCTGGAGTCTAAAAATAGCCCCAGCCCAGTCGGCACCAGGAATAGCCTGACCCGGCCCGGCCCGGTCCAGCCGCTCTGCAGAAGCCGTGTGGTCTGACAACACCAACAGCTCTGTTGTCCTCCGAGCGGCTCGTCCACGGAGACGAGGTGATGATGCTGCAGATGAATCAGCAGGACGCTTTCATGAACAAACAACCGGCTCAAACTCTGTGAAGTGAAATGGTACCAGCTGAGGCAGCAGGCACCACTCGAAACACACAAACCACTTCAACTGCTTCAGACAGCCAGGTACAAACTCTGCTGGGAGTGGAGGAGGCTGCTACACTAAAACTACAGAATAACTACAGTAAAACTACACTGAAACTACGCAAAAACAACACTAAAACTACAAAACAAATTACAGAAAAATTACAGAAGAACTACAGTAAAACTATTCCTGCTACGCTAAATTCCTCACAGATGATGGAGGAAGTGCATCATGTGATACAAACACTAAGGTGTGCAGGAGGAGATACGTTAAGTTGTTTGGTTTTAGAGGTTTTAAACAGCGCCTCCTACCTGCTGCTGAGGGTACTGCATCCCTCCCATCCCCATCTGCCCTCTGCTGGGCATCCCCATCGGGTATCTGTGGGGGGAGGGGGAGGGGGAGGCGTAGGGCTGGCCAGAGTACGGCGCCCCCTGCTGCTGGGAGTATGGGTTGGTGCTCATACCGTAGAGCTGAGAGCGCTTCATCGCCATCGGGTCCATGGGCGGCACCTGAAGGACAGAGGTGATTTGCTGATGAGACACTTTTACTGCAGCTCACTGTTCACTGTAAGTCTTTCCCCACAGACGAACTTTCAACCTCAACTTTTAAACAGTAATCAGTCTGTCACGGTCAGCCATGTTTTTTGTTTATGGCGTTGTGCGCCTGGAACGCTCGGAAATTCCGACCTTCGACTTTGACTGGAACGCAGCACGACAGGAGTTTTATCACTGAGTCTGCAGAGACATGATGTAGTTTAATATCAACGAGCAGGCTGAATACTGTTTCTCCCAGAGGAGGCGGAGCCTTGTGGAGGACAGTAAACACATCACAGGCTAATAGTGTAGAATAATATAATATATAATATAATATATAATATATATGATGTCTCATTGAGCCACAACAGATGACAACCAGGACCAAATGTCTCATGTCAGAGCTGATTCAACTGGAGCAGCACTCCTAAAGCCTGGGAGGCCACTTTAAACTGGAGTCACGCTAATATTCACACACACACGCACACAGTATCTGACACACTGACATAATAGTAGGTGAGAGAAGTGACTCAGTGAGAACAGATGTTTCACTGCGGCTAAAAATAGAAGCCGTGAATGGATTTTACACACAAAGACATTTAATCCTGTTGTTTAATCTTCTCTTTCACACATTTCCATCATCAGTCAGCTGACGGAGAGGAAACAATAACACAAACACGTCTGAGTGGAGCAGCTGTCAGAGAGGACGATCACTGGAAACAGCTGATCAATACCCCAGATGTAAACAGAGGGAAGATTCTCATAAAGCTCCACGCTGAGCTGTGATTCCCTTCAGTTAATCAAACTGCATCAATGAGTCTGTCAGATTCTCTCAGGTTTCATTTAATACTTAAATATACCTTTGATTCAAAATCAGGATCAGTCGATACGACGATATTTATTTGTCACAGATTTTGCTTTGCTGTTAATACCGAGGTCTTTTGTAGGAATCAATATGAGAAATTATGTTGATTTATCAGGTATTTAATGTACTTGGTGAGTCAGAAACAGACATTCCTGTCGAGTCTCATCTGGTCCCGACTTTAATCTGTTTCTTTGTGCAACCAACAGCCCAAAACCCAAAGACAACCCTAACCCCAACGATCCAAACGAATCCATTAATCGATCAATCACTTCAGCTCGAATACTCACATCCTGCAGAAGCAGCAGGGACACAGGTCATTTGTTTTTACCGTCTTTATTTGGACTAGTCTCAACCTGGGGAACAGGTAAACAATTAAACAAATAAACTTAACTCAAGGGCCCACTTACTGGCTTTTTCCAGCCCTTTCAACCAAACCTTAACGGTCGATATCAACAGCTGGAGTTTGCTGACAAAGAAATAAATCATTAAAGTTAAACACTACATGGTTTTAAAACTGAAAGTTACTCTTTATGTTTATTTAAATGTAATCAAAAAATGCAGAAAGCTCATGAATTGTGAATAATGTTTATGTGGATAGAAATGTTAATTATCTAATAAATCTTAATTGGAAAACAAACCTTTACTATCATCTTAATAAAAAAAAAAGGTGCAGTGGACTAAAGCTGCAACGATTAGTCGTTTCATCGATAGAAAGTAAATTAATTGCCAACTATTTTGATAATTGTTTCAGTCAGTTTTCAAGCAGAAAAGTCAAACTTCTGCTGGTTCCAGCTTCTTAAATGTGACGTTTCACGTGTCACGTTGTGATGTTTTTAGACTAAACAATTAATCGATTAATAATCAGCAGATGAATCCAAAATGAATCGTTAGTTAAAGCCCTGTATGCAAGAAGTGGTGCAAAAAGCCTCCTAGTAAACTCGAACACAGTGTGTTGATGAGCAGTGGTCATGGTGAACGGTCCCTGACACGGAGCACGCTGACAGGAGCCATGCACCGGGGCGGAGGCCTCCAGCAGGCCCGGGCTGCTGCGGGGGCAGCTGGACGAGCTCCAGTGTTATGCCGGTGGTAATGGGCACATGGCTAATCTGCATGTGTGAAGGTCAGGGCTTCTTGTGTGGAGATGGGGCCATAACGGGCTCCCTGCCAGTAAAGTTGAGTCCAGATCAGAGGCTGAAAGGAGCAACACACACTGCTGATGGACCCTAACGCCTCTCTACATGGTGGTCTATTAGCATGACAGAGAGGCTAACAGCAGCTGTGGAAACAACTTAACGGCCGATGACACCTCCAGTGACTTCAAAAGAGATAATTAGCATAATATGTGAAGCAATTAGTTGATGTGAGAGTTGAATGGAGCTGTCAAAAAACGGCCGGCGGCCGCAGCTAATTGACGGGTCCTGACTGTCACCATCTCCCTCAATGTTCTCCAACTTTATTTCACAATATATCCGCTAAATGTGATCACAGTGAACATCACGGTGCTTACAGGCAGCGAGCTGCCTTCATACAGCCTCTTCAGGCCTGTGCGGCTCGGTTAACAGCAGCTAATATGCTAATGTTAGCCTAGCCTAGCAAGCTAAAAACGGAGTCACCTTGGACACGGAATCGAAACACTGACTTTACTAACTACTGTACAACTCGTACGGCCGTTATTTATTGTTGCTTATGCCGCTGCTTGATTGAGAACGAACCTTTGTTTACGTTATTGTCAAAATGCCCACATTTGTGTGTCGAGCTGTATAAAAGACGTCTCTGCAGTGGAAGTAAAAAAAATACACCTAGCTCACCAGCTAACTGACGTTAGCATAGCGGCTAACTGTGTGACATAACGTAGGCTAGCAGGTTAGCTGTAATAAAATAAGACTACCTCTAATTAGTCAGACGAGTTTATTACCAGCTAACAACAATGCACCGTAGTTTATTAAAGTGTTATTCACCTGGGATCTGCCGCTGCCCTGCCCGTTGTTCCCCGGGCTCATGGTCGGGTGATTTCTTTGTTGTCCTCCCCAGCCATGAGTAGCCGAGCCGTACTGGGAGCCCATGTCTTTAGCCAGCCCCATGCTCGGCTGTTGTTGTGCAGAAGGATTATTATAATCTGGATATCCACTTCCATAACCTCGCATCATCGTGCTCGGAGACGTCAATAACTGATTCAAAGTCGGTGTAGCTCCGGACGGGTGCAGCTGCTGCTGACCCTGTCCGGGGAACCGCTGAAATCCTCCGTTGTTGCCGCCGCCGCCAACTCCACCTCCAGCCGGGGAGCTGGTAGCAGTCATAGCCGCTTTGCTGTGGTTAGCAGCGGCCGAGCTGCCGCTGCCTGGGCCCATCAGGTTATTCCCCTGGCGTGAGGGACTCATCATGCTTCCATATCCACTATTCCCATAGCCGGGTCGATAGTTCGGGTAGTGGTTATACGGGCTGTTGTTGTTGAACCCTTCGTGGGAGTTCTGAACCTGATCCATAGCGTTGTGTACCGAGTGCGCCTCTCTTACCCCAGTCCCTGGGCTTTGTTGTCCGCCATGTTGATCAAAGCAAGGCCCTCCTCTTCCATTCCCATAATAATGATTAAACTCAGAGCTGGTCCCACTCGGAGGAGGGTTGTTGTTGGTGTTGGTGGCTGATCCCAGGCTGGCATCCATCCGCTCCTCCTCCTCCTCCTCCTCCTCCTCTCTGTTATTTAGCTGGTGTTGGTGATGGCGCTCCTCCGCTCGGCTGTTCCCCACCAGGAGGATGTTTTCTTTCCCTCCATGATGTTGTCGGTCCCCGCTGCTCTCTCCCCGCGGCTCCCCCCGGCCCTGCTGGGTGTTGTTGTTTATGGTGGTGGTGGTGGTGTTGTTGTTGTTGTGGGTTTGCCGCTGGTGGTGCTGCTGCTGGATGAACTGGCTGAACGGCGGAGGTGTGTGGTGGGGTGATGATGATGATGATGATGGAGGAGGAGGAGGAGGTCCAGTATTACCAGCAGCTCCGCCACTGCTGCCGAGGGTTTTCACTTTATGCCCGCCGAGCATCCCCGTTTCCATGTCGGCCACATTAGAAACGGACCCCGGCCTTTTATCCCCGCTCCTGCCTCTGTTTCCCGGAGCCGGGCTTGGATCCGCTCCAGGATGTCCACCTACATTATTCATGCTGATGGTGCAGCTCCAGGAGAACCACCCGTTCTTCCAGTCTGAAGCAACGGCCTCTTCTTACCGTCTAATATCGGGGCTGAGGCCACTTGCGCGGCCATGGTAAGGTGCGCACGGCCCGGGCAGTTGTTCCCGGTCACCCCGGTGGACTGGCAACAGGCACCGCGGAGCTCAGAGGAGGACAACTGGAGGAAAATCTGACATAAAGAGTCGAACCTAATGTTTCAGAGGAAGCGTTTCCTTTGGTTTACAGTCTTGTCAATAAAGGTGCTCCAGGTAGGACAGGTGCACTCCTCCACTCCTCCCATGGACCAGTTAATCCCCATACAGCAACACCCATGTGCCACATATGTAAACCCCACAGTATATCCATATAATACACATAGTTCATACTAAGGATGCAACTAAAGATTATTATTCTATAAAATGTAATAAAATAATAAAAACTGCCCTCACAGTTTCCCAAAGAACCAACAGTCCAAAACCCAAAGATATTAAAATATTCACATTGAGAAGCTGAAACCAGTTAATTTTTAGTATTGTCATCAATTAATTGATGGTCAAAATAGTCATGCTTAATTTTCTGTCGATTTACTAATTGATTAATTGACTTAATTGTTTCAGCTCCTAGGCCCTTATACCCTCCATATGTTACCAATATATATTCACATACATACAGACACGTTATGAGGCTACATATATGTTGACATGATTATTACAACTGAACCATCCGTTAATGGGAAGGGGTTTATACAACACTTTTTTAAACATAGCCCTATACTAAAAATGTCATATTTTACCCATTAAATACACATTTACATGAATCCATCAAATGTGATTCATTTTGATAACATGATTTATTGCTACAGATGAAACCCAGCAGTAAATAAAGTATTCAGCTCCACCTGCATCAGGTTAACATGCTGCTTACAGGTGAACTCGTCATTCATTAACACTCTGATGGAAATAATTTATTAATATTGTTGAACGCAAGACATTTATTTGTGGTGGGATATTTTCACATCGATGCTATTGCACATCAGATACACATTCATGTGATGTAGATATGATGTTAATGTGCCAGATGTGATGTTAAAACATGTGGTTCCCATTCTTTTGGGCTTATTTTCTTTTAAAATAAAGCAATATCTATTTGTTACCCTGCGTTAGGAGCTCAGACAAACAGTGATTTTTGAGAGGCCTGAAGATGTTTAAGTATCCAGTAAAATAAGCAACAGTTAGAGAAAAAAAAAATTTGTGAAACAGATGATGCCTGAGATTTATCCTGGCACCCTATGGGAGGTCTTGACCCTTGGGTCAGGAACCACCGTGTTAAAATATATATAAATATACAGTATATATGTACAAGCAAGACACACAGCAAACAAAGAAACACAAAAGCACCAGAGAAAACTCGAGAGAAAATTAAAAAATCTGCGAGTTAAAACCATTCGGTGCAGCTTTAGATGTGCTCCAAGTGTCAATGGTAAAAGAAACAATCAATACATAATCAAAGTGCTGGTTCTGGAAGTCCTGAACCTTTATCCAAAGAGGCTGAGAAAAGACAAACACAGAGATATTATACAATAATCCCACTTTTATCATAAACATATACTCTTATGTAGTTCACATTGACGCATATCGAGCTTATTCTCTCCTGCTCTCCAGTTTCAACTGAGTCTCTGGCTCCTAAAGTCCTCCTTAAATTTCACAGCCTGATAAAATGCAACATTTTACTGTTTAAACGTCATCAAATCCCATTTGAAGTTGGATCTACGCACACGTTTCCCCAGAAGAAGATAAACCTCCACCACAAACTGTAAGAATAAGGTCACTGCAAACTCTCCACATGAGACACAAGAAGTCTCTGTGGGATCATTATAGGAATGTTATGATGTAAAATCCTAAAATCCTGTCTCATAGCTCACAGCATTATGTGTTTTAGTGTTCAAACTTTTAAAGACGATGTGACTGTGCTGTCACTGAGTTCAGGGCATAAATAATTATGAGGTTTCGCTGCCATTAAACCACCACAGAAGAAGAAGAAGACACCACGAGATGACGTCATTCAAAGAGCTCCAGTCGAAGCTCCAACGATGGAAAACCATGTGGAGAACATGATGGAGATACAAGCTTTCTGTGAGGAAGGTTACAGCCTCCTCATCGCTCCACAGAGATGATGATTCAGCCCTTCACTTTGACTAACAGGCTTCATGTACGCCAGCATTTATTCATGAAGTCTGGTTCCATCGCACTTTGTCGCATTTTGTCAACTTATGAGCGTAAAAACCTTTTTGTGATGTCTCCACTCTGGTTTTTTTGTGTGCAAATAGAAAATGTGCATAAAAACCGGTGGATGGAAACGCACTTACTGTTGTTCTGCTCTGAATAAAATAACTGCAATGTGCGATCAAACATCAACAGCTTTCAAATCAACCTTTTAAAGATGATGTGAGAGGATTCAGGACGTAGATGATGATGAAGTTAGTTGGTGTCACGGATTAGATAAAGCTCGCTGCAGTCTCAATAAACATCACGAACAAGAAGGAAAGTGTTGCCTACACATCAGAAAGCATGCTGAGCTCTGTGTGTGTGTGTGTGTGTGTGTGTGCGTGCATGAAGGGGACCCAGCAGGGACCTCCCACAGCAGCACTGGAAACAACCCAGTCAAGTCAAGCAGGGAAACTGGGTCAGAAAGCAGCAGCAGCTCTCAGAAACACACTCGCATGAAAACACAGTGTTCTGCTGTGCTGCTGCAAACACCACGCAGACACTAAACACCACATGCTGAGTGTTCAGAATCAGGGTCAGACTGATATATGGGGACCAGACTGTTCTCCAGACCAGAGGTCATCAGCCCAGATCTGTTCCTCGAGCCTCCAGTCCATAATATGTGTTCTCATACATGCACGAGTATCCGGGTTATGATCAGGTTTTTGGAGGATCCCAGTTATGTGTTTCCCATGTAAACATATTATCAACAGAAACCAGGATGCTGTGGCATGTAACACCTGATCCAGGTTTCTGATTCTTCTCTGCTGGTGGAGAAACGAGAGACGTTGAGGAATCAAGACACACATGATAAGAAACCTGGATACTGTTGAACCAGGTTTCCCGTGTTCCATGTAAATGTCATTTCCCAAGTTCTACTAGACAGTAAACGTTTAAAGGTGTGTTCAGGCTGATCCCAAAGAAAATCATATTATTTGTGTGAGTGTGATTTGTTTTTCTTGTGTGTTCACCCCAAACAGCCGAGGTACTTGGCTTACTTAAAGTCCAAATTAAATGATTTTTTTTGGGCTACAGCAACATATCTGCTAAATAAATCACTTGTCCTGTGTTCTCCTTCGAGAGAAAAAATCAGAAACCAAAATGGAGAAATTTATATTTTATGTTTCTTGGTTTCATGATGGCTGTCAATCAAACACACAGGGACACACCCCTCCAGCCAGCGGAGACAGAGAGGAACATTTCTGATATTTCTGATACCCAGAATATCTTTTTTCTTCCTTTAAATAATAAACTATTATTAATTCATTTAAAACTAAAAAAGGGACTAAATGTGATTTCAGTTGGATTTAAAGATTTAAAACTCAATGATGATCTTTTAGGATCAAACTTAGATGTTTTAGCCCTTTAAGGTATTTAGCACATTTGACCTTAATCAAGGTTTAAAGTATAATTACCTTGTTCTGTACCCTGCAGGTAGAAATCTGTGTTCTCACTTTGAGATGCTAATTCATGAAATCCTGACAGAAGATTCAACCACAGAAAACAACAGCCTGCCGCCCTCTGCTGGAGCTCCCTGATGATACAACCTGCTCAAAACCAGCTCAGTGTCACAGTAAGTCTGAGCTGATGGACTCATAACTGACCACAGGTTATAGAGAAGCAAAGTTTTTGAACAACGTGCTGCAAAAACGTCTGTAAGACCTTTTGGAGATTTATGACAAATATTTGAAGCTTTGAGTGCAGTATTACTAAAATTCAGATTATTAACTCATAAACCTTCATCGATCACAGCCAGATGTCAAATCAGTTTCAGAGGGAATCTTTCAGTCAGTTATGAGATGTAAAATTTGTAAACCTCCTTAAAGCAGAACGTGTCGAGATTTCACAGGGACGTCAGAGCCGGCCTGTGAACATGTGCACCACATTTAGTTATGATAGCATGAAGAAATTTCTGATTTTCTGAGTTTATATAAAAAGGCTGCATCATGACAACTTAAAAAAATTAACTGCAGTAAAACTCCAAAAACAGTACAGCTTTTGTCCAGTGTGATCCAAACGTTTTACATGTGAAATTTGGTGAAAATTGCATCAAATTTTATTTGATGTCAAAACTGTTAAGTGTTTTGGACCTTATGTAAATCCTAAGCAAAAATGACCACGGCCAACACTGCAGGACGGGGACACACTCACTGAGATAAAAGAATTTCATTGAGCAAAATGTGACAGTTGATGTTATATTTGATTTCTGTTGTGGATGAGACTTTCGTATTAAGAGTTGAGGTCTCTGAGATATTTTTTGGACATAAGAAGAAGAAGCAGCAGCCACCCTAAGAGGGCACCTTCAGTGGTTTCAATCCTCTTTATTGGAATAAAAACATGCTTCTAAAAAATAAACATAAGTGGTGCTACAATTTAACAATTCATTGGTCCAACAACACACAAAAAATAACAGTAAAAATTACTTATTGATTTATTTTTTGCAGACATGAAATATATTTTCTCTTAAATCCTGATTTGTACTGTAGAAGAAGTTTTCTATGTTCTTTTTAATTAATGTCCAAATAGTTGACACTAAACATGTATTCTTGACTTTGGAAACTGCAGTTAACAAAACAATCTCATCACAAGTTCTTAGCTGCTCTGTTCTCGACCAAAGTCCAAATACATGAATGAAATAAAAGAATAAGGTTTGTGAAACCATGTTTGCCTCCCTGTGGGGGGCGCTGTGACCATGTGATGAGCAGAAAGACCATTTCAGAGACAGAGGAGGTTGTTTGAGCTTCAGAGATCGAAGTTTTTTAACCTTTTTAAAGTTTTTTTTTTAAAGTCTGTCCTTTGTAATAATTTGTCACACCAATAAAATAAGTTTTATTATTCTAGATATATTTTAATTATTACGAGAGCAGGAAATAAAAGACACCATGTATTGGTGAGAAACACCCAAACCCAGTCACTAGCAGTCAAACAACCTTTTAAAAAGCATCAAAATGCGTTAATGATCCAGTAATTTATTCATACATCCCATAATATAAACTAAGGCTCCTTTAAATCTCTGGATTGAAGGCCTCAGATATACGCATGATCAAGGGTTAAGAAGCAAAGTAAACATGAAATGAAGGTTACGAGAGCAGCTAACTGAGGAGCATCAGTGATGTTTACGACTTCACTTTCGGCTTCTGTTCTGTTAAGGTTCAGATTCTGTTGTTTTAACCTGTAAAGTGACTTATTCCTACACATTCCACCTTAATCTGAATATGAAAAGTTTAAGGTATGAAATTAAAGGATTTCTGATGCTTTGTGAATGTGAAAATGACCTCAGACTGAAACAGTTTGAATTTCAGATGTCACTTGCTGTGCGTGCTCACATGCTAACATGCTAACTCACTTCAGGGTTTTAGGACTTGTTCCTGCAGCTCTCTATAAAATCGTCTCAGAAAGATTTCTTTTCTTTATGCTGCGATCAAACAAAATGTATGAAACTGAACATTATGCAGCTTTCCTGTTGATGCCGTCTTCTCCGTAGTTGATGATGTTTGTCAGGGCGTTCAGGATCAGTGCGTCAGTGTCACCGTTTCTGTCGATTTCTTCATGGTAGTTCTTCACAGGGAAGATGCAGTTCATGGGAATACCCACGTCTGCACTGAACTCCTCCATCTACGTTTAAAAATCACAACATCTCAGGTCACAGATTACAGCTCAGAGCTTTGTGCTTATTTAACTGGAAATGTGTAAACGTATAAAACCACTAATAAAAACATACCATTGTCTTTAGTTTCTTGCTCCTGTAGACATTCTTTATATCTTGATTAATCTCAGGGAAGGCTTTATCAATTTTGGTGAAAATGGCCACTTGAGGAATTCCTGCAAGGAGGAAACACAAAGCTGAAGAGTGAAACAAGTACACTTGACTAGAGGCGACGGGTCATTTGGGGCAAGTGGGGCTGCTATGTGGGGATAGCCCCACGCTCGCAACATCAAGTGCCGCGAGTGGGAAAACAACAATTCGCATGCCCAAAGCCCCTGGCGATGAAAGCGGATGGCACAAATTTTATGTCAAGTGGGGCTGATTGCCTGTTGCGCCACTGCAATTTGATTGGCTATTTGCAAAGCACTGTTGTCATTTACTCGTATTGGCAGAAGTTAGCATTTCTTTTAAAGAAGATAGTACCTGTGGTCACCATCAACGATTGGTGGATTACGCCTCGGCGCCCACCAGCCATGAGATATTGTTATTTCCAAACCGCTGGTAAAAATAATCGCAGATTTAATGTGGAGTGGTTCTCCAGGAAAAATGGCTAACTGCTAGTGTAGGAGCCGTTATGTCTGTGTATTTATGTCTGTTTGTAGTCTGTATTAAGTTTACCACGGGTGGCAGTGTAGATCAGGGTGGTAGACAAAGTCTATATAGGCACAGGTGTACAATCATGCATGGGTGACGGGGAGGGCTCACGGTTTTTACCGCTGCACGCTGAGTCAGTACCCACTCCAGAAAGGCAAGCTAATCATCTCATCACCACGGTTCGTTTGTAATGTAAAAGTACTTTTGCTGCATGTAACTCTTTTAATTAAATTAATTAAATGGGAACCTCACCTGACGGTAAATACGGCCTGGACCTCTCCTCATTGAAGTGCATTAAAAACAAGTTCTCCCGCACCCAGCTGAGTGGCTAATTGCTGGTCAGGATAGTCGCTACAGCTAGCTTGTCAGAGAAGATGCTTTTTTGCTTCCTGTGTGTGTTATTTGGGATGGTACCTAGTCAAGAACAGGCTTTCAGGATCTCAAGCATGTTTCTGATTACCAAACATGAAAGCAGCAGGACAACGCAGTAAAAGTGTTCTTGCTCTGCAGAGCAAACATAGATACATGAACTGACATCACATACAAACAGGGAATTGAGCAGTATAACAGCAAATTAAGAAGAACAGGTATGTGCTCAGTCGGATTACGTATCACCTGTGTTAAATTGTGTGGAAAATGTGAAATAGCGCATTATGTCAAATTGTACAATTGTATAATTTTCTGGTTTTGCATCTTTCCAAAATAGTTGTTGCCCCCACCATTTTGTTCCCCACCTAAAAACTCCATCATATTCATGCGGACCACAGCTGCTGTTCTCTGAGAGGATGGAAACTACTAAAGAAACCAACCTCGGAAATGAGTGTTTGATACTCAAAAGAGTTTGAGTTTAAAATAACTTTAAGATGATGTTTTCCAAGAGGTTTGATCTACTGAATGTAGCAAAGAAGAACTACATTGATTTGTGCTCTCACCCCCTCTGACGTCCTGAACCTTCTGCAGAATTCCATCTTTCATTTGAGATACCGTGTCGGCAGGAATGACACAAACCAGAACGTGCACTTTGTCGTTGGCAGTCGGAGATTTGTTGTAGAACTGATTCTCAGGTGACAACCTGGATTTAGGATTGAACTGGAAAACAAGTGAACATTTAGGTAGTGTCACTTTCAAAAAGAAATATAATGAAACAAGAATAAGAGTCTACAGCCATGCTAGCAGCTCTGTGAGGCTGTACCATAGACTGTATATATAGATAGACAACATGACAGCTAGCCAAAAGTGAAGCCAAAACATCTCGCAGTATAAGTCATAAGCCCCGCCCCCTCCATGTTAGCAGATGGGACATGGGCCAAACTGAAAAATCAAAGTACACGTCAAATAAAATGTTCCCAAAGATGGTTTCTGTCATTTTAGGTAGTTCTTATCACGCTGATGTTTGTTCAAGTGTTCATCTTTCTGATCAGTTTGGTTTTAATTAGTTATTTGATGCTATAAAAAGGGGGTGAGACGTCATGACAACTGTGAGTGTGCTGTGATTGGTTCAGGCGGGTGTATGGGCGGGGCCTTGATCACTACTGAGCAGACTCTGGCTCCAAATGATGTCACCAGCGCAAGATGGCAGCGCCCGTGTCCGGGGTATTTTGGCTTCATTTTGTACAGTGGGAGGAAGTGGAGACGCGTCGTCCATGTTTATATACAGTCTGTGGGCTGTACATAGGCAAAGCAGGGCTTTGAGCTAAATGCTAACAAATCTTAGTCATCTTAGTTTGCAGTAACTGTACCACGTGGCCGTGCTTCACATGTCCCTTCAAAGCCAGGTTGATGTCGTCCACAAGGACACCGTCCTGTTGGCTCAGGCCCATGATGTCACTGAAGAAGAAAGGGTAAAAGGTGTCTGGGCTTCCTTTTTGGATCTTGTAGGCTGAGTACTGTGAACCACATAGAGAAAAGTGCAGTTAATATGATCACTGTAAAGCAAGAATAGACACATCAACACTTAGCTATCATACAAGGTAAATGTTGGATTCACTAAACCACTTTTGCTTCACGTGTTTGAGGTTATTATGATTTGAACAGCTGATAACTAGCAGTAACACATCGTCAACACAGAATGAGGAAGAGTTCGCGGTTGCCTAACTATTCTTCATACCTCTTTGGTGAAACAGTAATGAGAGGTGTTGTCCACCAAAACCGGTGCGCACATTCTGCCTTTTAAGACACTGTGGACAGAGTTGATGAAACTGGACTTTCCGGCTCCAACCGGCCCGTGAAGAAGAATCCTGAGCTGCTGGCCTTCAGTCTGAGGTTTGTAGTTGTTCACATACTGCAGAGCGCTCTGTTTGTCACTGCTCAGAGGAGGAAACATCCATTACATTAGACTTTAACAACAACACAGACAACAAATGTAAATTACTCAGGATGTTACTGTGAGTCAATAATACATTTTCCCTTTGTTTTCTTGTCTTTTGTTAATTTAGGAACCATCTCCACAAATGTTAATTATTAGCACAACTAAATATTATGTTACAGTTTGCATTGAGGCCAGTGAGCCACAGCTGTAAAGTAAATAGATGTCTTTAATCTAACATTTCATCACTGTTGATAATGATTCAAAGTTCACCTTGCTTATCTCGCATGTAGGTTATTTATTGTATGTATACATCACAGTTAATTTTCCATAGCGAGACAGAGATCAGCAACCGAGACACTGGGTTTATAATATTCATGTCGTGATAGAACAGTGTTAATACACAGTTTTGTTAAGGCTGCAACTGTGTGTCAGAGCCTCCATGATGAAAGTACAAATGCTAGGCAATGAGATTGTAAAACTGGTAAATACATAAATTAATACATTTTAAAGGTTCTATATATAACATTTTACATGTATTAATCACTTTGTATTGTCTGTGTGTAAACAGATTGTAACGTTGTGAGACCTTCCCTGACACTCTTTGTTGCCTATAACAGCCTGTGGACAGATTTCTATGTAAAGGACTCCTGATTGCCTTGCCTTTCTTCAGCTCAGCTCCTCTACAGCGCCAACAGTGTTGAACACTGACTAACATTAGCTTAGAAATGGAGTCCGCTAATGTCAACAAATGAGCAGTGTAGATACCAGATCTGCTGTGTGAATGTGTCACGTAATCTGTAAATGCAGGACCCTGAGCAGATCTGCCAGGCCGAGCATATCTGGTACCAACACCGGCACCCACCACAACACAGAGTCCAACACAAAGTCCACTTAGCTTGCATGCTAACGTGGAAAATTTGCTAGCTAGCTAACATAGCAAAATACTGTCTTGAGTGGATAACGTCAGCTAATTCATCCAGATTCCCGGGGCTGATCTGGCTGGTAAATTGGCTAGCTTGCCGTTTGCAAATTACTTCACCAGCTAACGTGATCCATGATACTAACTTATGTATGATGACAAACGGTGTCGATTGTACAATAAATGATGTAACGATACAAAGCAAAGCTGTATAACTAATAATTGCTTTCTACTAGCCAAGAGTGATGAAAGGCTGGGGTGGCCAACTAGATAACTGTAACCCAACCTTTAAAGCTAAGGTTAGCCAGCTAGCTGTAACTTAGCTACACGGCATGGATCTGGTGTTGGTTGCTTGTAACGTTCGTAACATTAGCTCATAAAGTAATTTGCAAATGGCAAGCTAGTTAGTATCATAGAGCCAATGGGCCAAATAAAATATAGGAACATTACAGATAGTAATGTTATTCTAAATTTGACTGTAAATCACGTTCAGTCTCGTGTATGTCACGTCCAACCACTGTTTTGGTCGATGCCCAGGATGCTCGCTCGTGCCTACGGAGCAACAGGATGCTCCGTAAGCACACAACAAATCTATTATTTCAAGTTGAATTTAAATAATGCATCAAAGGTCCCATATTGTAGAAAGTGAGATTTCCATGTCTTTTTGATTATAAAGCAGGTCAAGGTGCTATGTAAATACTGTGAGAAATGAACACATCCCGTATTCAGAAACTGTGCCTTTAAATGAGCCATCAGGACTTTCGTTTCGTTTTGTTTGTAATATGAAAATTAATAATAGAATTTGAAATAGAAGTTTTAAAATTTTACTTTTTGCTATTATTATCTCTTGTTTTATGTAAAATAATGTCAAAAAGCATTTGAATGTTTTTAAATCTGAATTCTTTTCTGGTGACTAGCTGACCCCACATATAACCACTCTTGACCGTTAGCTTGTAGGCTGTAGGAGCTAGCAGAGCGATGTCATGGAGAGATATCTGTGACCTCAGCAGCAAAATATTCTATGCTTTAGTAACACAGTGTTCCCTATGCAAATCCTAGGGTGTCTTTTTTCTTAAACAAAAATACCTTTTAAGACACAAGGGTTGCGTCTTCAAAAGTATTTTTGTGATCCCACAGACTCTGGCAGTGCTGTGTGACCGAATCACAGAGTAACTGTGACATGATTAGCAGAGAGGACCCAAGTGCAGGACACAGACACCGAGTTGGATGAACGGTTAGTAGGTTTTATTGTTCGAGGGAGGGGGGAAGTTGGCAGGTGGCGGCCGGACCCGATGGAGGTGAGTGGGAGACCGATGAGAAGGAAGGCGAGGCTGGCTGAGGCAGAAGGCAGGCAGGCAGAGAATGGTCCAGGGAAAAACACTGGAGACAAGAGAGTACAATTAACTTGTGACAAGACACAGCGAAGCAAGAAAACTAACTAGAGTAACTTAGTTAGTGGCCAAGAACACAAACTACCACTGTAGCTGACTCAATGATCTGGCGACAAGTGGATGGAAAGCCAGGGTAGAAATACTGCAAGCTGATGAGTTGATGGGTGGCAGGTGCGCTGATTGATGCGCAGCTGAGCAGGAGGTGAGATGGCAGCCCCGCCTTCCTAATAAAACACACAGACAGACAGCACAACACACAGGAGGGAGGGAAAACACACCAGAAACATAAGGAAACCCACTGAGCACGGCAGAGCCGTGACAGTAACGTAGTAACGTCTCAGATGTGGCTAGTGTTGGAGGTTTGTGTTTGGATATTAGTTAGCAAAAACTGTTAATATTGACAAGTTGAGAAATATCCAAGAGAAACTTTAAACAGCTTAAATAATGAATGAAATTAAAAAATGAATGAAACTATCAGCTGACTTTGAGGTTCACATGGATGTGCTGGTGACAGAAGCAGACATACTATATTTGAAATGAAAAGTATTTACCTGAACAGAACGTCCTGACTGGGAATAGAGCAGGATGATAACCGGGTGGAGAGAGTGTAACTGCATTTGTTTTCGTGGTACCTATACTCTATGCAATGACAATAAAGTTGAATTGCAGCTGAGCCTCTTGCTTGCTTTATGACAGTATTTACGTGACCATTCAGGTTAACACTGGTGAATTATTGACAAGACTAGAAATCACAGAGACAAACGTGTCGTAGCAGGTGAAAGTGAAAGAGGCAGTTGTCTCTCGTCCAGGAGTTCACTACTGTTCACTAAACACAGTGCTCCTTTGTAAAGGCTTTTAAAAACCATTGGTCTTTTATTTACACTGACTTGCCAGTTTATTAAGTATTTGTGCACACTGCAATTTAAACAGAAAACGAACAGTGTAGAAATAAACAGAAAGAGACAGAATATTACACCATCATTACTATTGTTAGAAATTATTATAGAAAATATAAAGTATTAGTTTTTTTCATTCATTTCGTTTGCTTCCCAGTGAACTTTGTGACCACAAAGCTGAACAACCATCATGTGAAGACTTAAATATTAATTCATTCATATTAATTCAAGCTAAACATTGTCAAGGAAGAAGTGATCAAATTTTTCCACTTAGTAGCCACAATAATGCACAAATAGTGCCGGGAAGTTCGAACTTTTGTTTGTTTGGTACATATGGTAAAGAGTCTGCAACTTTAAATATATCAAACTTTCACACTTTTCGTGTTTTCGATTCATGGGCGAAGGCTGGGCAGGCCAGGTGAAAATTGGTATTGAGTGGAAGTAAAACTATTTAGTCATGTTTTTATGCTTTACTTTGTCAGTTTAATCTCAGAGAAAGGCCAAGGACATGATGACATTAGAAATGGATGATGACAAATTTTGGCAAAGCTATTTGCTTACAACACCAGCTGAACCTTGTGAACATCTCAGAAATCCTGTCCTGAAAGTATTTTCTTTCCAGAAATAAAATTAACTGGACAAAAAAGAGCAGACTAAATGCACTCGTTAGTTTCCTCAACTATGCCCTAAAAATTCAATCCAAAGTTACGTTACCTCCCGCGTACTGTAGCCAGGGAGGAAACGGTAGGTTGGCACATGTAAGCTTAGGGCTGTTATTTAAAATCAATAGGTTGATCTAAGCAAAGATCAACCTAACCCTTGGTTCAAAAAGCATAAATGTTGAAATCGTGCCAAAAAAAGCACCACAGTAAGGTTTATTACATTGGCTGTAGTTTTATATTGAACCAGGAAAACACGGAAGAAAATTTAGACACTCAGGCAATAATGATTATAGTTGTTGATACTTTAACGTAACTGTAAGGCAGATATAAAAACTCATCTAAATGGGTAGTCCTCTGACGTTTTATTGAACTTATTTAGAAAACAGAAGCCAACAGTTACAACAGTGACAGATTTACTGTTTTTGTGTGGTTGAAGATACAAAAAAGCTTCACAACGAGCAAACGAACGAGCTGGAAAGCTGATGCTAAGCTGCTAATATGTCTTGCAACAGAAAACTAGGTTAGCTCACACATGTAACTGCAGGGCAGTTACTGAAAACCTGATAAGTAGGTTAATGTTCTAAAAGTATAAATGTTAAATTGTGCAGAAAAAGGTAATTTGTTAGAATGTACATACATTAGGAGAAAAATCAACTTTTTAACATTATCCAGCAGTGGGTTGGTGTATCATGGAGTGCAAAAAGAGCTGAGCTTAACTTACAGCCCTCTAAAACAATAGCAGCTAGGCTGTAGTCACTGTGGTTTCCTGATAGAAGTGAACAAAATGCTATTTCATAGTTGCTTCTTTTTCCACCCTTAAGTTATGCACAAAATGTACATACATTTGGATATTGCTCTTTAAAAGCTGCCGTTACAACAGTAAGACATCCATGATGAATTAAAAACACACATAGCAACGGGTACTAGTTTGACTACAAGGGAAATAATTTGACTAAATAATTCACAAGCTGAAATAAACACATGAAAATTGCAAAAATACATTTTAGTTAATGTTTTGTGGTCTTTGTCATGTTCATTTTAAGTAAGATTGCTAGCTGTGGAGCCCAGAACTAAAAATAGCTTAAAAAATACCAAACAGGGTACAATTAATGATTTCAACTGAGCAATTTAATCATAGTTATATTTTTTAATGTAACGATAATGCAGATGTAGAGTAAGATGAAAGAAAACATAAAGCTGATTAAATACCCTCATTAGTTGCCACAACTACACAGTCAACATGAAACCCAAACTGAACTCTGAACTCCCGGTCTTTGAACCTGTTGCTGCAGGAGGAGGAGGATGATTGACAGCCCCTGCTGGTTGAACCTGTGCATCTTAAGTGTTCAGCCCGCATGCCTGCACACGGTTCAGCTGCACTGAGACGATCCTGCTAATGTGTAAGTACCAGTTAACATTTTATTACAGTAATGTGGTTTTATTAAAATGATAAAACATCTGACGTCAACTGTTGTGATCATACAACACTGATATTGATTGACATTGATTTTGTGGATGTTAATACATACAAGCTTCACGGCTAACTAAGCAGCTAGTGTTTATAGATAAACATATTTCCCCTATATATGATGAAGACACTGGTCGGTCAGTGGAAGATGTTTATACAGCAAATTCAAATAAAAATCAAGCAAACAAATCAGCAAAAAGCGATCACATCTTGTATTTTTAAGATTATGTAAAATCCTGATTAATGTCAGATTGTTACTTAAACATAATGAAATCCAGCTTGTCTTTTTTTCACGCTGTGTTTAAGCATGTCTGTCTGAACCTTCAGTTGATACCGTCTTCTCCAAAGTCGATGATGTTTGTCAGGGCGCTCAGGATCAGCGAGTTGGTGTCATCGTTTAATTTGATTTCTTCATGGTAGTTCTTCACAGGGAAGATGCAGTTCATGGGAATACCCACGTCTGCACTGAACTTCAGCATCTAAGTTTAAAAATCACATCTCAGGTCACAAATTACAGCTCAGAACAAACAAATGAAATACTGAAAATGTTTTGACAGTATTAAATTATATTTCCTCTCTGTGCAAACTCAGTAAATGACTAATAATAATGTACCCTTTGGTGTAGCGTTGTGCTCCTGTAGACATTCTTTATATCTTGATTAATCTCAGGGAAGGCCTTATCAATTTTGGTGAAAATGGCCACTTGAGGAATCCCTGTCAGGAGAACAGAAAACTTTAATGTGAACAGATTACATTTGACATTTATCCAAACTGACCACAGCTGCTGTTCTACTAAAGAAAGCCACAGGAGGTAAGTGTTTGATGCTCAAATTAATTAATTTGAGCGTAAGATCACTTTAAGATGATGTTTTCCAATGAGTTGGTTCCATCAACAAAATATCAACATGGTGATTTCTGCTCTCACCCAGTTCACTGGCCTCATCTCTGATGTCCCATAACGCCTCCAGATCTTCTCTTTTCATCAGAGACACTGTGTTGGCATCAATGACACAAACCAGAACATGCACTTTGTCGTTGTCACTCGGGGATCTGTTGTAGCATCGATCTTGTTTCGATATCTTAGATTCAGGATTGAACTGAAAAACAAGTCAAATCTAGTTAAAGGATGACAATAACCAACGTTAATATAATGGAAAACAGATTACATTACTACGGAGCCCCAAAGTGGCTATAGAGAAAAAAATAATCATTCCCACGTTTGTATTAATTTGTGTGCCTGAGATAAGTGTATATACAGAGAGCCAGCACAGCAGCCTTGTTTATCAGAGTATTGAGGAATGGGAAATGTCTGAAGAAAGTTAAGTGTTAGGAGCCGCTCTTCGCTGCCGGAGTGTCTGTGGACTAGGCAGAGCGGGTGTCCGCAGAGCAGGCTACAGCCGGGCCCGGACCTGGGTCCCGGTCCAGCCCACCGGAGAAGCCCAGAGACACAGACACAACCAGAGCTACGCATTATACAGCCTCTATGCTTGACACACACTTTTCCTTCTTTCGGTTAAAGGTAATAGGACACAGCGGTTCCAGTGGTCACCTAAAAGCATTAGGTCATTACTGTCTCTTTCAGAGCAGTAGTTCAGCTCTCTGTCTCTGAGGATAACTGGTCAGGGTGCAGCTGTCCTGACAAGGCGAGGCTTTCCCCGTCTCCCGTCATGATAGACGGCGTTATGCCCCAGACTCCGCTGATATACTGTCTCCTCTTTGTCTCTGAGATATGCACTAAATATGATGTGGAGTAACATACAGCGTGACTTTCGTTAACTTAGGTGAGCACAGTTTATTGGTAGAATCCAATACCCAATACAATCTTTACACATCTTCAGCTGTGTGAGGAATAAGCTTATTTGGACTAGCACAGGGTTAAATACTCCTCTCCAGGAAGTAACCTTCAGGATTGGGTGGCAACGCACAGTGTTTACTTGTACTGCTGATCTCTGTTCTCCTCGATCGAGCTTCAATAAATGCTTCGGCGTGAGATACCAGGTCTCCTGAACCAGCTTCCTGATTTCCATCACATTAACTTTCTTCAGAATTAAAGTTTCCCATTCCTCAACACTCTGATAAACAAGGCTGGTCTGTTGTGCTGGCTCTCTGCATACTGTATGCTACACTTATCTCATGTGCACGAATTAATCAAAACGTGGATTATTGTTATTATTGTTGTCTGTCTCTGGCCACTCCGGGGCTCCGTACATTTCCTGTTACTAAATAATGTCAGAGTGTTAAAAATGCAGTAACTCTACCGTGTAACCGTCTTTCACGTGTCCCTTCATCACCCGTTTGACATCTTTCACGTGGATTTTTCTGCTTCTGTAGCTGCTGCCTTTCAGGCCCATGATGTCATTGAGGACAAAAGGATAAAAGGAGTTCGTGGTTCCTTTTTGGACCCTGTAGGTTGTGTACTGTGAACCACATGGAGAAAAACTACATTAACTTTCTGTCTATTGGACTGAACATCCTGAACAGTGAACACAACAGGAAACAGAGACACATCAGTACAGGATGTTCTACAGGAACTGTGGTAGGGAAGTTATTGTCAGTTAACACACAGACCTGGTTTGACCCTACCATTTTAGGTCACATGTTTATGGTTTGGATTCTCTGAACAGCACACTGCCGCCTCAAGTTGCCACAGAATGACTGATTTTACACATTTAAGTTTGTTTACAGGTGATGGGGAGAACGACTGCATATGTAAAATAAGTTTGAAGATGAAAAGAATCTGTTGGTGTGGAGTTAGAAAGAAATGATCTTACCAGACCTCTGCAGCCCGCTGCTCAGCTCTGCTGCGGGCTACATTAGCTGCTAACTAGCATAACACACCTGAATCTCTGACTGAACTGTGGGCAACGAGGTGCATTGTGGGTAATGCCAGGTTTTTACAAGTGTGGAATTAAAAAAAACAAACACTGTTTTCGAAACCGTCTGCTACATACTACAGACAAACAGTATGCAGTGTGTACTGCATACTGTGTTCATCACTAGTACGCAGTATGAAACTGTTACATGGATGTATTCTGCTGTATGCTAGGCCAGGCTTAGCCGGTTTCTGGTTTTGAAAAACAGAAGTAAACAACAGTACGGCTAACGGCAAACCACCGTAATATGATCATCTGAAGCTCTGAAGAGGAGAAGTAATAACTGCAGCCTCGTCAGTTTCTGCTGTCACATGATTCAATTAGAACAACATGTTAGAAGTGGTTCTTCTGTCTATATTCCTTTAGTGTTGCTGTCCGCCATCTCAACTATGGTGACCGTGTGAATAAAGTCCAAAAAACAAACAAAAAACAAAACAATGGTGACCGCTCCACCGCTTTGCATTGTGGGATACAGTAGGCGAGGCAGACTGGAGAGTTTTTCTGAATATTTCTGGCGTACTGCAGATTTAGCTTTTGTTTGCATACTACATGCTACATTTTGGCCAAATCAGTACGTACTGATAGTATAACAGCCAGTATCTCTGTCCTTGCTTTTCACTTCAAGTCTATTTTCTTTAGTTTTACACAGGTACTAATTTCAGTGGTGGTGTGTTGGCTTCTGAGCGCTGCCAAAACGCAGGTGACCACCCTTCAGTACTGTTCTGACCACATGCTGTCCACACACACAGAGGTGAAGCTGCTGCTCTGATAATGTGCTGCTTTCGCCATGTGGGCTGTGCAGACAATGTGTTCAACAGTTTATGTGCACAACGTTAGCTGCATCATTATGAGCTGTTGGGATGAGAACTATGAATGGTTACTTCGCTTTGCTAAGTTTTATAAACATTTTCAAAGCTTTGCACGAGATAAATCCGACATGATTTTCTACTCACTGTATCAGCACAATTAAACGTTCTGCATACCTTTCTGGTGGAACACTCTTGGCCGATGTTAGCCACCAAAGCCTGTCTGCACATTTTGCCTTGTAAGACACTTTTAACAGAGTTGATGAAACTGGACTTTCCAGCTCCAACCGGCCCGTGAAGAAGAATCCTGAGCTGCTGGCCTTCAGTCTGAGGTTTGTAGTTGTTCACATACTGCAGAGCGCTCTGTTTGTCACTGCTCAGAGGAGGAAACATTACATCACACTTAAGACAGAAAAAATAAAATGACTTGCAGCGACTGAGTAGTTACAAAATAATAAAAAAGTTAACCTTCAGGATGCAGACACACTCACCTCCAGTTTATTTGTCTCCATGGTTCATGAAGCACTGACAAGTACAAGACAAAATGTTTGATCACCGACGTCACTGTACAACATGTGAATGAATTAACTATCAGGTTTTAAGTCATCTTACGTGGAGGTGTAGCTGCAGGTTTAGACTTGCTTCCTCCCATTGCTGGAATGTAAAACATTTACTGTGATCATGTTTTATTTTCAGGGTTCGTACAACATCTTGAAGGTTTGGTTTTGTTTTCAAGGTTAGGAATATGCTTGAAGGTTTGGATTTTTCAACATTTTGTTGTGGGAGAAAAATCCCAAAGATGGGCCAGATTCAGGGTCTTCACCACACTATAAACACTTCATTACTCAAAAATAATTCAGCTGAGTCAAAAGAGTTCAAATATGAATAGAGTTTACTGACAAATCAACAAGTACAGCAAACCCGAGTCAGTCCATGAAGTAACTGACAATCCAACACACACATCTTCTCTTACAGCCATCCTCACCCTCCTTCTGTGGGCCCAAAGCTTTATAACCACCTGCTGACCTCGGCCTAATTTCTGTGATGTTTTCAAACTGTTCTGAGCCAGACACCACAGTTTCCTCCCTGTTTTTGCATATTACTCTTTGGTCAATGAACAGTTGTCTCCACTGAAGATCTTCCTGTTCTGGCATATCTCCTCGGCCACCTCCCTGATCAGTAGATAAGTGTACCGACTGAGGAACTGCTTGTTTTCACTCAAGGACTCTTTCCCACTGTCCTCAGAATAAAACTCCTCTGTGTGATGATACACTCTGACCTCCCACTGCCAGCTGCTGCACTTCATTAAGAATACAAGACTTCTGTGATTATGTCCACATCCAACAACACATGACTACATCATGATTATGACTGAACCTGACTTTACCTGACAACCTGACCATTATCAATATGATTGACTTTGATTGACATAATACTGTAATATTGACTTATTTGACCTCTCTGACCTTACCCTGCAATGATTCAATACTGATTCACCATTATACTCAATATTATACCACATTTGGTGAATAACATTTCCCACAGAAATCAAACATCTTTTAATATTTGAAATGAAACGATCCTGTTGTCATATTTGTTTGTTGTCTCCTGGAATTTATAGTTATAATTTAGATGTGATTTAGATAAAAGCTTTAAGAGTCTGAAATCTTTGGTTTAGGTACCTTGAAAGGGCTTGAAAAGTGCTTGAATTTTACTCTCAAAAAGCTGTACGAACCCTGTCTTTAGTTTCTCTGTAACCAGTTCTACAAGCATAAGCAAAACCAAACATAAATCTGACTCTGGACGTCGTAGAAACGTCTTACCTTTGGTCTGCAGGGTGGACGAGTGGAAGACTGAGCCGTATCACTGATCCTAGAAACCTCCCACTCCTCTTTATAATTTCACTTTGATGAAACACGTGATTTAACAGAAGCCCCCTCAGTCTCTACAAACCACACAAGACTTCAAAGTTTCACTTTCGTTTGGCTTGTTGTTCTGAAGTTATCTGCTGGAAGATCCAAAAAAGACTCAGCAAACCATTTGACACAGACATTTCTGCTGAGCAAACGTTTTTCTTTTGCTTTGTCTTTTTCATTTTATGTTAAGAGGCAGCACCATGAATTTCATTTATGTTTTTTCCACCACTAAACATCCTGTTACAGTTCACATTAAGGACTACGAGTCGCTGCTGATTTTATCATTCTAAACCCTCTTTAACCCCTTTAACTGCAATAGAAACGGCCCCCCTGAGCCTACATTGGTGTTTTGGCTTATTGTGATGTCATTTCTTGGAGCATCTTCAAATGCTTCATATCCCTAAAATGTGTACAGCCTCAGCTAAAAGGTTATGTACGTCAATAAACCATAATAATTGATAAAAGTATTGAAATGATGTCATAAATAAAATAAATACAAAAATCTTACATTTTTCATAAAATCTGACCAAACACACAAAACATATTGATCCAAAACAATTCTGACTGTAGAAACATGAACTAAATATTTCTCAACACTCCAGAAGTTATTTGAACTCTGTACAGTTTTTGAAATATGCTCATTGTTTTGAGCAGAGTGCGAAGGCGTTTTTCATTTGTGACAGAAATATTTCCCTGCAGTACTCCTGCAAAAATACTGCTTTCAAAATCTTACTTAACTAAAACCACAGTAGTGAAGGTTTCAGTTCAGATGCTTTTATTTGTTGACAGATAAAAACACAGTGATCTCTTTATCTGAATCCAGACTCTCTGACTCTCAGCTGATCCGGATCAATTACATTCTGATTTTAAAAATTAATGTCGAGTTCAAAGAGTTTTGTTCCAAGACGATAAATCAGCAACTGAAGATGTGAGACACCCCTTAAAACTCTTTTACTCTTTATGATTCATCAGCGAGGTAAAGATATTTGTATGAAGTTAATTTTGTCCAAAGAAATAAACCCAAAACAATAACCACGACAAAATATGACAAAGAGCTAAAATGTGATCTGCATCTAAAACCAGTTTCAGCAGGACTGTGTTGTCTGTCTTTATAATTCAAGTTACCGGTATTTATTCGTAACGCTAGCAAGCTAGCTTGTTAGCTAGCGTTCAGTAGTTCATTAGGTAATTAGCTGACATTAAAAACTCGTACTCCCAAAATTAACTCCATGTATCTGTTTTTACTGAATCAAGATACTGAGTACGACGTTGTTCACTTCTGTAGGCCTTGTTAGTTATTTTTCTAATCTTTTACAGGAGCTGAAGACCTGCTAAAAGGTAACAAACAGCACAGAAAAATGTCAGAAAACACAATGATTTTTATGTTCTATATTTCCCATATTTATCTGTAATTTAGTTTAGAAGGACACAACCACACATAATGTGTAGGTGGAGAGAAAACAAATAAAAATCCAAATGTATGATCAGAAGAGACATTTTTATATTTACGGTCACAGATCCCAACCTGTAGTAAATAAAATACTAGTCAAATTAAGCATAAAAAAAACATTTGAGTGCTGAGAAAATGGTGTGACCTCTGTGTTCAGAAAGCATTTTAAAACGTCAAAATTGTCCAGTTGTCCATCAACAAAAATAAAATGACGTAGGGGTGAAGTCTGAGTCCAAAAGCAGCAACACCGAGTGACACAATACTTAAATGATTCTGCTGATGCTTTCTTGTCTTTGTGCCATGCTCTGATATTTTAAAATGTGTTTTCTAGCTGCTCGAGCCTGAATGTGTCCTGTTTTCTACATGAATGCATCACTGGCGGTTTGACAGTGAAGCTGCAGCGCTGACGAATCCACTCTATTTTCTGTTTTTGCAGGTTTGAAGCTTCTCCTGAGAGGCAGTGTGGGCGTTCAGCTCAGCGGTTTCTTTCCTATTTATTTCCAGGAAGTGTTGGCAGGTTTGATTGACAGCTCACCTCAGGTTAGAGGACAACCGCCCACACTGCTGCGATGCACACAACACTGTGGACCGGCCAGTCTGTTAGGCTTTGAGTTACATCCTGCAGATGACTGGATGTCCTTTTCATACAGCTGAAGGAGGGTGGTGGAGGGCTGTGTGTGCATCCAGCCGTGGTGAGAGGATAATGGGAAAGCAAAGAGCATCATTACCTCTCTCCATGCTGCTCTGCACCGCTCGCCTCCCCCTGAACCGCTGGGAAAATACGGAGCGGACGCCGTCGTTTTGGCGCTTTGGATCTGGACTCGCTTTAATCTTCGACGACACCGTGAACTTCAAAAGACCGACAGAGATTGTATTGCTTCAGGCGCAGTCTCTACGGCAGCAGCTTTCACTACATCGAAGCTGTAAGCAGCATCTAAAGCACGGACAGCAAGCACCGAGGCTCGGGGAGGTTTTCCAAAAGTCACTTCACTTGAGTTCAGAGCCGGTCCGAAGCAGACGGAAGAGACTTTATCCACCAGGCGGCCTTTAAACGAGCTGGACATGAACGTCTGTTTCTCTATTGATTTTCTTTCTGTCATAATTAGTTGTACTGTTTAACAGCACTGTAACTAACGTCTTACAGAACATGTTTTATACTTTTGTTTTCTTTTTGACGTAATCACACTTATCCTAGAGTGTCTATTATTCTGTGTTATTAGGTAGAGGTGTTGAATGAGCCCTCAGGCCTGCACACTGTGCTTCGTTCTTTTGTATGATTATTCTTTTTACTTTTGAAATGTTGGGGACTCTTTCAGAAGTTATAATATCTTTTAGGTTTTTTGTTTTTTTTTGACTACACACAGATGCCGAGACAGAAGTGACTTCGGCCAACAAGAGTTCACATATTTAACTCGTTTTGGGGCCAAAACAAGTTAAATATATGAACTCTTGTTGGGTTTCTCTGCTGTTTTTTTGTCATAATTTAAGATACACTCTGTGATTAGCATTATAACAAGTGTTACACAAGACGTTTTGAATTTTTTTACATAATGTACACATACTGTATCTTTGATATTGTGAATATAATTAATATTATTTAGGTAGAGGTAATGGATGAGCACTTAGTTCTAGATTTTTTTTGTCATTCTGATGTTATTTTTTACTTGATTCATTAAACTCAAACAAAACTAATTCTATGTGTAAAGTTCATCCTCAGTTGATAGTAACTGCTAGCTAGTTTGATTTATTAAATCATGGTGGGATATATCTGATTATGCTAAGCTATCGACACTATATGGTCATTTAGTCGTGACGTTATCGGCATAATGTTTTGTAATTTGAGGTATATTTTGTTATTTTTGCAATTTAAAATCTTTATTTAACAGCATTTTGATCGATCCTGTTTCCTGTTACGTCTTTTACTCTTCAGTCTAAACGGGCCATATATTAGCAGGCTAACGTTAGCTTTGTCAGTTCAGTTAATGGGTGTAAATATTTATGAACAGCTGGTGCGAGGTATGGGAAGTAACAGCACCAGTTAATATCTAGAATATTTTATCCCAAGTTGGATCATGAACCTTCACGCTCAAAACTATTTTTGGGGGTTTCTAGAGCGCCATAACAAAATCAGAAAGTGTATCTTAAAGTTACAATGTATCCTCTGTTTTTTTTTTATATGTGTAATTTTTTCATAAAGTAAATCTCTACAGTATTGTTTAAATTGTACCGTGTTTTGTATTTGGTTTGGGTGGTGAAGTCCTGCTCACAGCCCCAGAAAGCTTTGGGCCGGTCCTGCGTGAGCACTAGTTCATCTCAGATCTGCAGCTGGGAAATGACGGCTTTTCATTTTCAGGCAGAGCTGCGATCTGTTTTAGTTTTTTATGATCAGCAGGTTCAGCTCTTTTTTTTGTTGAGAGCTGCTAGAGGGTTTGGTGCCTGTGCAGTTTTTTTAAGCACCTCTTTTCCTCACAGAGCTCCTGTTCTCTGCTTTTCGTCTCCTTTCTGAGACATTCGGCTGAATCCACAATCTGTCGTTTCCAACATTTGGTAATTATTCCCCCTCAAACACACCTCCCCCAGCCCACCTCCTCCTTACTATGAGCCAGAAAGCCTCAGCTGAAAACTCCACATTTCACCGCTCAGCTGTGAGGATTAAACATACTCCTGGAGGCTGTAGCTGTCCTTGATGTCTTTTGGAGGGAGTTTGGAGGGAGACGAGTAGACCTTCGGGTCCTGACCTTGTTCAGGTTTCTCCTGAGGAGGATTCTCCTGCTTCACTTCGTCCATCTGCAGCTGAACCGTCTTGTTTTGCCTGTTTTTCGGCTGCACGCGCTCAGTCTGCAGCTCCCGCCTCCACTGCTCATCCCGGTACATTAGAAGTCTGTCAGGGTCGCCGGAGGGAACGTAGTCCGGGCGTCCTGTTCTTTTTCCAGGACACGACAAACAGAAAATTACCCCTCCAGCCAGGAGGAAGCCTGCGGAGATAAACGTCACACACAGAGCCCCTCCCGGCTGATATTTACTGCTGTCCGGCAGGTCTGTGGTCAGGAAGACGGTGATGACTTCGTTGGTGAACCAGGACGCGGGGACCAGGCAGAGAAAGCTGGCCAGGATGAAGCAGCCGCCTGCAGCGATGGCCGTGTGCCCCTTTGCTCGGTGGCTGCCCCCCCAGCGGGTACATTTAAGCCCCAGGGAGGCGAGGCAGAGACCAAACGATGCCACCATGCAGGACAGGACCATGGCGGCCCGTGTGGCCTGCAGATACGCCGGCAGCGACAGCACCGAGTTCTTCATGGTGCAGCTGAAGACGCCGGAGCTGTACCAGACGCAGTCCATCCACAGACCCTGCATCTGCGAGATGGGGGTCATGATGCTGGACCAGGCATTGATGCTCACTTTCCAGTTGGGTAGCAGGGTGGCCACGGTGGTGCCGAGGACGCCCAGGAGCGCCAGGGCGAACGCCAAGATCTGAATGGCGGCGGACAGCATGGCTCAGTCACCCCCCTCCCGGTCCAGCTCCGGTCCCTGTTGGCGCAGCGGCGTCCCGGGCAGGTCCTGACAGCAGATAATTCCTCAGCGCAGGCTCCAGCGGGCTGCAACCAGAGGAGAAATGAGAAGCGAAGTGAGCGTGGGAGCGTGACGGACGCACAGCTGAGGCTCTGATGGGAATGCGTTTTTCTCCCACAGTTTTGTGATTTCTTTTTTAGGGGGGCGAGCATGTGTGAGCTCGCTGATTGCCTGCATTAGTTACTCTGCAGCTGATGTGGTGATCATTGACACTCAATTATGTCCATTTAAAGCTGCAGCGTCCCCTGGGTTTACTCCCTCTGAGCTGCTTTTCCACTGCAGGAAACATGACCACAGAGGAGAAACTAAAGGCTCTGTCAAGTTACTTCTTCTAATTCATTCAACACTAATCTCTTGGTAAAGTCAAACATCTGCAACAAGAGGAGGCATTAAGGATCTTTTCAAGCGAAGTTGTGTGACGCTGGGGTCTTACCTGTGCTGAGTCTTTGGCAGCGTCTCCTGAAGTGATTCCTGAGGACGAAGCAGAGAGTGTGAATGAAAACAGAGGGTGTGTGGGTTAACAGCCTCTAACTACCCCTCTGCCTGCTGTCTCCTTGGCAACTGTACATACAGTTTCATCCCATTCTGCGTCCTGGAGAAGATGCACCAGGCCCCCCCCGCGAGTTCTCCCTGAATAACAGAAACCTTCGTACGAACAAAACTGACCGGAGTCTGGTTCAGGAAACAGGTTTTTGTTTCCAACCTGAAGGTCACGGCTCTGCTGAAGGAGCCGCAGAGCAGCGTTCTTATCTGATGAGTTGATGGTGGGGTACGACTGAGCCACGCAACGCCGCAGAAATGCTTCTGTTTGACGCCTTTGACCACACAAAAGCAGCCGTTCACCTGAAAATGATTGTTTTTGATTGCTGTCTTTGGATGACACCAGTTAGATTTAGTTTTTTCCTTTCCGCTTTGTGAGATAACAGTCACAGAAAGAGTTTTACGAGCGGTACAACCTCTTGAAAATGATAATGAGCATGAAGGTAAAAGCTGATTTCTGGTTATTATTGATAATTTCAGAGCCCTTCGCTTTCAGAAACAGTCACACTTCAGACGACTGACAGAATAATTTGTGCTTTTAAAACAACCAACGTGCACCATCGGGTCGTCATTTTCTTGTCCTCGTTTGGTGATAAAACCGCTGAGCTGTTCTTTGTCCAGCTGCAGTGTGAATCAAGGTGTCGCCCGTCATGTGACTGTGTGAAGAATCGCCCACTGCAACACAGTGATAAGCGTCCGCAGCCCGCCCACCCGTTCGGCTGTGATGGGACCCAGCAGTCAGTCAGTGGCAGCCTGTTATTACCATAATCCTCCAGTCTGGCTCTTATCAGCCTCAGACCTGCAGAGACATGAGCAGCTTCCACCAAACTGAAAACAATAAACACACATTTTCTCCCCCAGTTCACCAACCAGCCTCCCTGTGGGAAAACATCACATTAAAGTCCCTGTGAGCGTCATTTCAACCATCAACACTGCTTAATTAATGTTGTTGTGTTGTTAGAGTAACTCATATCAAATAAAAACACAGTAGAGACGACTCAGTTTCCCACCAGAGATACTGAGCGATGAGCTCATCGTGTACGGCGAGCCGGGAGTCACTGCAGCTTTAATGCGGGCGGATTTCTAATGGAGGTTCTGTACTGTGGTCAGATAAAATGGGTTCCTGGCATTTTTCGGCTTGTGGCCCCTTAAAAAGAAGCAATTTGTACTTTTGACACCACATTAAATGTTACGGCCGTGGTGTGGACAAATGGGAGCTGTTAAAACAAAGTTATTTTACACACAGATGGTTTCATATGTTGAATGAGGTGAAAGTATTCTGTATTAGAAAAACTGCAAAACTTGAAAAATCATAAAAACTAAATCTCTGCTAGCTTTTCAGTGTTTGATTATACATTAAAAGGATCAATTGTAAAATGATTAATTAAATTTACATTTAAAAGACAGTTTATTCACCTGACAGAGCAGCAGCAGGAGCTCTGTTTATTAATTGCTCATTGTTGAAAGTAATTATGGTGGTGGCACACTCCACACTCCACACCAAGAGGAAGTCAGTGATGAAAGTACGTTTTGAAGTAAGTAAATACATTTTTATATTTTTGTTTTTTGTATTTTATACTGTTGGTCTTAGTTTAGTTGCATCACTGACTTCCGCTTGGTATGGAGTCTGGAGTGTGCCACACTAATCATTTTAACAATGAGAAATTCATAAATTCATTTAATAAAAACATTAATTCATTTTTTTTTAAACATTTATTTTTTTAATGTTCTAAACTGAGAGTTGAAGTTTTGCTGCAGGACAATAAATGATGCAGTATTTTATATATATATGATATTTTTTTGTTATTGATTTGGTAGTTACAGTCTGCTTCTTTTCACATACGACATCTTGTTTCTATGGAGGTTGATTGCTGTCATTGTAAATCACTTTGGACAAATAAATGTAATGTAACAAAAAACATGTTATTTTTATACGTTTCTCTTGAGTTCTGGCTGACAGCATTTTCACCAGTAATTTTTGTGTTAAGTTAAAAGACTCTGATATCTGAGAACTGACTGACGTCATCAGTAAAATTGAAGACAAACAACAAGCAAACGTGAACAGTAACTTCAGCTGTTTCGTGTATTTAAATACACCTTCAATACCTTCAATGCACCATCAGGGAGAGTTTTCCCAACAGCCCTCGCTCTCCACTGCGTCATGACAATAATTATAACGTCACTCTGAAAAAGAAATGAATTATACGACTAAATCTGGTCTGTGATGGATGTTGATTTTCATAAACAAAGTGAAAACAGCGACTGCCTGGAAGGAAGGAAATCAATATGAAAACTGATCAGCAACAATTATTTTCATTATCATCTATACAGTTGATTACGTTTTGATAAATTGATTAATTGCATCTTCAGATGTCTTGTTTTGTCCGACCAACTGTCCAAAACCCCAAAGATATTATTCAGAAGCTGTTTAGTATCTTTGTTTGATAATTGATTTAAAACAACAATCAATGATATAATCAATTATTGACGGGTTGAGACGTATATAAAGGGCAGCGTGTAGTGCTGCAGTGTTGCAGTGTTTGTCCAACACGCTGAACACTTTGTATGAACATCCAGCTGCTGCTGTTCGCTGCTGTGAAACGAGCTCAGGTCTGTTAGAAACAGACTCTGGAGGTTCGGCTCGACGCCTGCAGGCCTCCGTAGCCGGATGGAAACTGCTGTGCTGCTGCAGAGGACGGGCTGCTTTATTTCGGCCTCTCAGCACACGAGGCCTCAGGCTGTTTAATCTGACGTTTCTCCTGTTTTACTGCTGTTCTGCCTCTTTATTCTCTTTTATTTCTGCTTTAATTTAATGACATCTGGAGGAAAGTTAAGCGACTGAAGAGAAGATTTTAATTTTGTTTTTTTAATCTTTTGTTTGCTTAATTAAAAAAAAATGTTGTTTCATTGTTAATTTTCTTTGAGTAATCTTAAATGTTCTCTTGTTTTTGTTTAATCATACATTTTTGTTAGATTTTAATTTATTGTTCGTTTTTTTATTTACTCTTAAATTGTTGTTTGGTTTGTATAGTTTTTTTTGGTTTAATCTATAATTTTTATTTTTTTGCAAGAAAAATAAATAAAAAGAAAAATGTAAAAAATGTAACAAAACTTTTTATGGTCATTTTCTTGCTAGTTGTGTTTTTGTTTAATTTCATTGATATTTTGTTTGTTTTACAGTGTTTTTTATATTTTTGGTTTGTTTCAGAGTTTTTTTAGCATCATATTTGCTTTTTTGTCGTATCGGTTGTTTTGACCCTTTTCACTTGCTGTTTGTATGAAATCCCAGTTTTACCTTTCAGAGTCTCTTCAGTCCGTCTCCATGTTTCTCTTCTGCTTCAACGACCAGAGACAGAAGTTTAAAGGAAGAATCGGCAGAGAAAACATGTTTGTGCTGTGATAAAATATCATGAATTATTTATAGATAAAATAAGCATTTCTGAAAGTTTTGACTAATCCAGCGAAATAAACACCTGAAAAATGACGGCACTTCATTATATCAGTGTTCAAATTTAAATCTCAGCCCTCACTGAGGCGAAGTTTGGCATTAAATCCAAATTCATTAGAAATAAATGTGTTAAAAAAATATGCAACGTGTGTTTCCACATTTTGATGCTAAATGATGAAGCTGCTTTTGTCTGATTCAGACTGTCTGTGTTTTTAATAATCGCATCTGTTTAAAAACATAATAAACACAATAAGAATATTTTAAAAACTCTGTGCAGGTGAGCAGTCAGCTGACTGTATGTGGGGGTTTTGCTTCATATCTGTATTAATTTTGAGGCAGAGAGGAGGCGACAGCCCAGAAGTGTTTGTTTTATTTTGAAGGGATTTCCTGCCGTGTTGGATTAAATGTCACAGAAGAAGAAGAACAGGAGGTTTTATTTTAACTCCACCAGGATCAAACACTGTGTTCATAAAAGCCTGTGATTCTCCAACCTTTCATCCAATATGGCGGAAATTAGCTTCACATTAAAGCAGACAGTTTGACCTTTGACCCCCACAGTCACAGTGATAATAGTTTGGAGCCCCCCGCCCCCGCCCCCACCCCCACCCCGAGGCTGCATCAGTCATCAATCAGCAGACGGACAGGAATATAAATGAACTGCTTTATCTCAGCTGAACACACACACACACACACACACACACACACACACACACACACACAGCCTGATATTCAGATTGTACGGAGTCCAGGAGGTGCTAAGGAGGACAATAATAATAATAAATCATAATAATAATATTCATAATTTGTGCTCTCGATCACCTTCATGCCATCAGTCTTGTCTTGTGTGTGCCCTTCATTTAATTTAATCATTTAAGGCAGTTTTATTTTGTGTGGAGAGACTTCTGGTGATTATTGATTATTTTACAGAATAAAAGATTGTTTCACTGTAGAAACAGTGATTATATTGATACCATCCAGTTCATAAAAACATATAAACTCCGTAAATGTCTCCTTCGTCATCTTCTTCAAACCTCCAGCTGACTGAATGCAACAAAGGTGTTTTCAAAGTATAAAATGATAAAATTATATTCAAATCGAGAGCATAAATAATCAAGTTGAGAGCACATATTCTTTTTTTTGTGATATATGGAAACATCTATCACTGTGTACATATAATATTAAGTGTCAAGTGTCAAAACTTTAAGTGAAAAAAAGAATAATTAATAAATAAATGTGTGCCCTTGAATTAGAATGTAAATTGTATTTAATAATAATAGTCATTAGTAAGTGAATTCATTATTTGTACAGATTTAAAGCGCCGAATGTAAAACTAAATACTGAACATCTGAACACAGAAGTATTCATTCATTCAACAGCCAATCACAGCGTCACTCTGTCAGCGTTCATCTCTAAAAACATCAATTAAACAAACTGAAAACTCACCAGCTGACAGACGAGTTCGTCATCCTGCAGCCTCTGTGAGGACACACACACACACACACACACACACACACACACACACAGGTGTGCCCGTGGCTCAGACCTGGTCGTCTGATGAGAAGTTTTCCTGCTCGTATTTTATATCAGACAACAACGTAAACACAAGGCCACGAAAATCCTGATAAATATAAACCACACATTCTGTTCCTGTTTTAAAAAGTCTGACATTTAATTTACTTTTTTAATTTTATTTAAATTCTTACATATTTTCTCTATAAAACGTTTGTTTGTGACGCAGCTGTCAGATCTCATCACCTCTCATCTCACAGTGATTGATTCATTATATACATTTTGATATTTGAGGTCTTATTTTTTTACAGTTTCAAATCTTAAAAAAAAAATCAAAATCTATGTGAAGGTGAAAATTTAAATTCCAGAATTGGATCAAAATTATATTTAAACTGAAAAACTTTTCCTGCACTTATTTTTGTTTTGAATACATTGTTGTATTTGTCAAAGTTCAAGATCAAAATTTTACTTTCAGTTTCATATTTTAGTTTTTCAATTACATTTCTTTTTCCAAATGATTGGCCAGGATTTGACTCCCTCCTTTGCTCCTGCCATAATCACTACGGCCACTAGAGGTCGCCGCCTAAATAAACGTAACTATGGGTCGTAATAAGCTGCTGCACATATGGGTGTATTTTTGGGGAAGACGGTCTCCAATAAATCCATGTACTTAATAAATAATTGTAGGTCTTATTGTCCCGACTGGTTTTCTGTCTTTGATGGTGAAACAGATATTAAATATAATTCTGTGATATTAAAAAGTCTTAAATTTAAATGAGAAACATCTGTGACACGTTTGTCTTTCAACTGATTATAAAATCAATACAAAACAGCTGATGACAGAAGATTTATGATGCATTTAATGACGTAGTTTATTAAAGTGTTTCCTGCATCAGTAAATAAAGAGGAAGAAGAAGAAGAGACGCTAATCGAGCCGTTCCACGTGAATCAATGTGTTTTAAAGGGGTTTCTTTCTGCTCCGTACAGCAGTTACTGTGGCAACAAGAGCTGAAGTGACTCACCATCACACACACACACACACACACACACACACACTTTACCTTTTTTAAATTTTCATTTCTTTATTGTCAGAAACAGAAGATGTTGAGCTTCCTGGGACTCTGAGGTGGAGTCAAATTAAAAGGAATAAAACACACACACACACACACACACACACACACACAGTAATAATAGAAGGTATCTGTGAACTGGGATCAATGTTCCTCCGTGAGAACACGAACACAAACCTCTTCTTTGTTCTCTGCAGTGTTTTAGTGACAGTGAGAACAAAGAGCGTCGCTGCTCAACACACTGATCACAAAGACAAGCAATCACACACACACACACACACACACACACACACACACACAGTACAGCAGCAGTGAGTCACAGATTCGGGTTCATCTGCATAAAACTCACGACTTCAGCTCGACATCGAACCTGTCTGTCTGAAACATCAGCTATTATGGGATGGATTGTGTTCATGTTCCCCTCAGGATGAACTGTAATAACTCTGGTGATCCTCTGACTTTTCATGTAGCGCCATCATCAGGTCAACATGTTAATGTGTCCAACACAAATACCTGCAGAACTACAGACATTCCCATCAGCCTCAGCTGCACTCTGTGTTTACTGCTAACTAGCTAATGTTAGCATGCTAACACGCTAAGCTAAGATGGTGAACATTATACCTGCTAATCAGTTACATTTACAATCCGTTAAAATAATGGTCAATGTGCCGAGCTGGGAAATCCTCCGTGTCCAAATGTTCATACAGTTTTGTAAAAATGAGTATTTTTATTAACTCTTTAACCTGCAGCTGCATGTTGGACGTTCAGTAAAAAACACACACTGTTGCTAGCTAGCTTACGGCTAACATCTGTAACAGCTGGTTCACACTGGCTGTTTAGGGTGAATCAACACACACATGACCAGAGCTAGGCTAGCTGTTTCCCCCTGCTTCCAGTCTTTATGCTAAGCTAGGCTAACCACGTCCTGAACATGAGACTGAGTATCAGACTCTCAGAGACAGCGAGCGTCGAACTCGTCCTTTAAGAGTTAAATGAGGCGCTTTCAGGTTTAAACTCTACAACTGGCTGATTGATGTAAAGAAATGTCTCTGATCTGACGTTATTGTTGCCGGGGAAACGTACAGAATATTATTTTTACTGATCCGGACACGAGAGAGAAGCATTTAATGTATTCAAGTGACAAGATTGAGAACAATAAATCTTCTTAATTAAATAGGTTTTTATTTATCGGACTTTAACAGCATCGAGTCGTTCAAAAGATGTACACAAATATTTAAGAAAATAAATTACCAAATACTTTAACAGTTAATAAAAATACCTTGAAACGTTCATTTAAAATGAAAAACTGCCTCAAATACACAAAACAAAATGTATAAATACAAGAATTCAACCTGGCAGATACACGAAGGCTTCGATCCGATCCAGCAGCTCCACACGTTCACTCCAAACTGCTTTTGTCAATAAAGAAACTGTTCAAGGAGAATATTTACAAGATGAATGTTACAACTGAATAATGACGAGTTCAGAAGTGAGAACACGTGAACTCCCGTCAGACAGAAACGAGTCCTGACATTCAAATGGAAAATAAAAAGCTTCAGGAGATCAGCAGACAGAGAGAAACTAAACTCCAGGACTGTAGAAGAACGGAGGTCCAGATGTTCGGGTCTTAAGGTTTCTGAGGTCACTCGTAGTCATCGAGTCCCACAGACTTTGGTCCTCGTAAAAACAGTTAAATCCACTGTGTGATTCCTGACAAACTACGACTGTGGTTTTTTCTTCTGACAGGAAACAAAAGATTCATCGCTAAACCTCGGTTGTGGTTTGTGGATGAACCCTGCTGTCTGCTGGGTTTGACGGTTTGGTCCTGAACGCTGAAACATAAAGAAGCTTCTGCAGAGTTTAGAGCCACTGAGAGGAAATCAAACTATTCTGAAATTTCAAGAATAAAGTCGAAATCTTTGGAAGAAAAAGTTGTAACGTAACAGAAGAGACAGAAAAATCATACAATTTTACTAGAAAAAAAGTCATATTTTTAGGAAAAAAACTCAATATTATTAAAAAGAAAAATTTGAATATTTCAAGAATAAATAATTTCACCCAAAAAAAAATATAATGTTTTGGGAATAAAGTCGTACTTAAAGCAGACTGAAAGTTTTAATATTTTACGAGGAAAAGTGATAATGTTACGAGGATATGGTTGTAATTTTAGGAGAGAAAAAAGTTGTGATATTTCAAGAATAAAGTCAACATTTTTTGAGAAAAAATGTCAAGATCTTTCAAAAATAAAGTCACAATTTTACAAGAAAGGTCGTGATATTTCACAAATAAACTCAACTTTGAGAAAAAAGTTGAGATTTTATGAGAATAACGGTGTAATTTTAGTAGAAAAGGTCAATATTCAGGAATTCAAGAAGAATTCAATAATAAAGTTATAATTTTGTGGGAACATTATGAGAGTAAAGAAATAACTGAATTAAAATAACATCTCATCATATTAAAACTTTTTCTTCATAAAATGAACTTTTTCTTCAAATGTTTCAACGGTTTTTCTTGTTAAATTATAATTTTATTCCTGTAATATTATTACGGTTTTTGTTTCCCTCACAGCGGCTCTAAACTCGGCTGATTCACACGCCGGCTGTTTTTAAGTCTCGGGGTGGAAATCTCCTTAAATGAACTCGATCAGGAATCACAGCTGATCTGTCCTCTTGTGGATCAATCTGAATTTGTTTCTAGAGGTAGAAGTTATCGTTGTTATTGAACTCTTGGCCAATCAGACGGCTGCCAGAGGTCGTGCTGTCCCAAATTCTTTAGAGATTTTTTCCAGACGTCTGATCTTGAAGAGATGGAGGTCAGTTCATCAGAATCCTTCAGTTTGTTGATGTGTGACGACATGAGACCGTCCTGATGTTAGAAGCTGCTCCGGTCTGATCAAAGTTTCCAGTTTCAGCATCTGGACTTTGACTCTCTGGTCCCAGCAGTCCTGCAGGTTTCAGCTCTGTAGTGTGACCACAGTCTTCTCCATGTTAGCATGTTAGCACGTTAGCTTTAGCCCTGCAGCGTGGGAACAGCAGCCTTCTGTAGGCCCAGCATGGCGTCGTAGAAACAGTCTTCGTTAATCATGGAGGTCATGCTCTGGACACTGAAGTCTCTTTCCAGCAGGCTGCTGAAGTCCAGCTCTCCTCCAGGACTCGGACGCAGATTGGAGCTCCGTCTCTTCTCCTCGTCCCTCCCTGCTCCTCCTCCTCGCTCTGCCTCCTCCTCAGTGAAGTTCAGCCTCTGCAGCTGAGCCTCCAGCTCGCTGGTCAGGGAGCAGAGTCTGGTCCTCTTCCCTGCAGAATCGGAGGCCCTGCTGGGCAGCAGGGGCTCCGAGCAGGTTTCTCCTTCAGGTCTGCAGCTCTCCACCGGCTGCTGGTGAGTCGTCCTCTGGGCGTCGGAGCAGCACCGCTGCTGCCTCCTCCTCCAGGAGCTGCTCCTCTCTGCCGTCGACAGCCTGGTCCTCCTCAGGGAGCCGGCAGGAGCCCGGTCTCTGAGGAGGGAGCGCAGAGCTCGCAGCACGCTGGCCTTCGTCTCCAGACCGCTAAAACACAAACAAGACCACGTTCAGGTCAGAACTGAGTGGAGGAGGCAGCCGACATTTACTCTCATTATCGGTTCATCTGCTGATCATTTCCTCCATTAATGGTTTTATAAAACAGGAAGTAGTGAAATCACAGAGTCCCAGAGTCCGAGGTGACGTCAAATGTCTCATAACCCAAAGATATTCAATTTACAGAGATATAAAAGAGAAAAGCAGCAGATTCTCACATGAGAGAAGCTGCAACCAGACTTTTGGATGGACTGTTTAACCTAAACGCTGAAACCAAGTCTAAAACCTCAAACAGCCCTTCGAAGAAATTAAACTAAATTACACAAACAGGACGGGGAAATAGATTTATTTATATGTGTACAATAGAAATATATTTTCCTCCAATGAAATGTGTGTATTCCTTTTCTGACTGATGGTCTGTGAACTAACCATCAGGAGGTGGTGCGTTCATGGAGCTGAAGCGGTGCAGTAAACAGTGAAACTGTAACTCTGTGTTGATCTACTTGTACAGTTTTTACCTGCTGCAGAGCTGAAACACCGTCTCCGGCCGACCCTCCACCTCCGACCTGCTGTGAACCAGCTCCCAAACACACGGGTTCTCTGAGGAACCTGAAGACAGAGGAGGAGGTACTCAGGTCTCCACTGCAGTAAAGGTACTAATACACAGTGTAGAAATACTCTGTTACAGGTTAAAGTCCTGCATTCAAAAGTACAAAAGTATTAAAATCAAAATATACTTAAAGTACCAAAAGTAAAAGTACTCATCATGCAGAACAATATATATGATGTTATTGGATTAATGTGTTCATCATGTTAATGTTGCAGCTGGTAAAGCTGGAGCTACTTTTAATTACTTTATATTCTATACTTTGTATATCTTGTGTTTTAATCTGAATCAGTACAGTAACTAAAGGTATTAAATAAATGTAGAGGAGTAAAACGTAGAGAGTACTGTTACAAAGTAGCAGAAAATGGAAATACTCAAGTAAAGTACAAGTACCTCTACACAGTATTAAATGTACTTAGTTACTGCAGCACAGCGCTGACACACAGCTTGTGACTGGTCACTGACCTGTGATGGTGGCCGGTCTGACCTGAACCGCTGAAACTGGGATTAACCAGCGGAACCTGAAGGGGTCCAGATCAGCTGAGCGAGAGCTGGTCTGTCCAACAGAGAACACACAGTATACATTATATATATAAAATATATACATTATATAATAGATATATATTGTTAATAAAAAAGCGTGTGTGCGTCACTCCTGCAGACGTTTCCTTTTCATTCGACTGGTTTCATGGAAGAAAACGTGAAACTTGCTGCAGATAAAGTTGCAGTTTCCAGCAGTGATGCATTCGAGGACACTCCAACATCCGAGAACTTGCAGTCTGCTGCTGTAAAGTGCTGATATTATTGATAAACACATGAACAACTCGGACTTGAATTTTACCGTTCAGCAGCTCAATCTGAAATCTCTGACAGAGTGTCCTTGAATGCACCACTGTCCCCGCTTGCTTACTCTCATCTGCTCCTGTGTTAAAACCACACAGAGGATGAAGGAGACTCACCATCCTCTTCTTCAGCTTGTTGTCACGGTACACCAGGATGACGGCCCGTTTGAACACTGAGGGAAGAAACACAACGTTACTCACAACGTTCACAGCGTCCTGCTACCAGCGGCGACACTGAGCGTTACTGAGGAAGATCACTCTTCATCATCCTCTAATGGAGCTACTGAGCGTGTCTGAACCCACCGAACAGCGTGAGCTCCGGTTCTTTCCTCAGCCGCCTCAGACCGGGCAGCGGGTTCAACCAAACCACCGACGAATGGACCAGAAACTCCCCCATCGAGATGTCTGTCACCTGGGGGGAGTAATTACTGTTACTGAGCATTAAACAATCGATTATCTGACATTTTCACTATATTTTGACATTTTGTAAATTCAGCTGGAAAAGCAATCAACAGATTAATCAATAATAAAATCGATAATTCTGATTTAGGAAATGGAAGCAAACTGGGTCGAGCTAACCGCAGCTCTAGAAAAAAATAAAACTTTCTTCAGTGTGTGTGCTGTGTTTGTACCTGTTTGTGAGGTCCGCTCTGCTCTGCAGCCAGCTGGTCGAACACGGAGCCGAACTCCTCGTAGATCTTCTGCATCTCGTTGATGTGACTCGCCACCTTCTCCATCGCTCTCAGCGCCTCTGTGAGGACACCAGGGGAACTACAGCTTCAGCACTTTACATTCACTCAGCTGAAGTTACAGGTGTTCAGAGAAACAGCCAGTTTAACAGTGTGTACCTGTACCTGTCAGGTGTGTGTGTGTCAGGTGTGTACCTGTCAGGTGTGTGTGTGTCAGGTGTGTACCTGTCAGGTGTGTGTGTGTACCTGTACCTGTCAGGTGTGTGTGTCAGGTGTGTGTGTGTGTGTGTCAGGTGTGTGTGTGTGTACCTGTCAGGTGTGTGTGTGTGTGTGTACCTGTCAGGTGTGTGTGTCAGGTGTGTACCTGTACCTGTCAGGTGTGTGTGTGTGTGTGTGTACCTGTCAGGTGTGTGTGTGTGTGTGTACCTGTCAGGTGTGTGTGTGTCAGGTGTGTGTGTGTGTACCTGTACCTGTCAAGTGTGTGTGTGTGTGTGTGTACCTGTCAAGTGTGTGTGTGTGTGTGTGTACCTGTCAGGTGTGTGTGTGTGTACCTGTCAGGTGTGTGTGTCAGGTGTGTGTGTGTGTACCTGTCAGGTGTGTGTGTCAGGTGTGTGTGTGTGTACCTGTCAGGTGTGTGTGTGTGTGTACCTGTCAGGTGTGTGTGTGTGTGTGTACCTGTCAGGTGTGTGTACCTGTACCTGTCAGGTGTGTGTACCTGTACCTGTCAGGTGTGTGTGTCAGGTGTGTGTGTGTGTGTGTACCTGTCAGGTGTGTGTGTGTGTGTACCTGTCAGGTGTGTGTACCCGTACCTGTCAGGTGTGTGTGTGTGTGTGTACCTGTCAGGTGTGTGTGTGTGTGTGTACATGTCAGGTGTGTGTACCTGTACCTGTCAGGTATGTGTGTGTGTACCTGTCAGGTGTGTGTGTGTGTACCTGTACCTGTCGTGTGTGTGTTTGTGTGTGTACCTGTCAGGTGTGTGTGTTTGTGTGTGTACCTGTCAGGTGTGTGTGTTTGTGTGTGTACCTGTCAGGTGTGTGTGTGTTTGTGTGTGTACCTGTCAGGTGTGTGTGTTCGGGGCTCTCGGGGTCGGTCAGAGACACCAGCTCTCTCAGCAGCAGTGGATACTTCAGGACTCTCTGAACAGGTTTGATCAGGTACGACTCCAGAGAGGTCGAGTGCTGATTGGTCGGATTCCTCGTCTCCAGGAAGTGCTTGAAGGCTCCGTCTGTCTTCGCTGTAAGAACGACGGAGAGGAGCAACACGACTCATCACCTGCTGAATCTCAGCTGCAACTTTTAAAACTGATTCAGATTCTGTTCCAGATAATGTAAATGGATAAATGAAGAGTTTAAATGGAGGTTGTGGTCCGTTGCAGTGCGACAGGCCGGTCTCACCTCTCTCCAGGACCTTCTGGACTTTGATGTGGTTGGCACAGAAGCCGCTGTAGTGCTTGAAGTGGTCGGCGTAGTAGAGAAAAGATCCTCCCAACGAGAAGAGGAGCTTCTGAGAGCACAGAGAGAGAACTGTTAAATAAACTCTACAGCAGGTCCGATTACATCCAGAGAAATAAGAGAAGAACGTGTGAAATCATCGTGAGTCGTTACCTTGAACTGTCCAGGTGTTTCCAGGTTGCTGAAGTCGGGACAGGAGGCGATTCTCTCCTCCAGCGTTTGAAGAAAAACTCTCTGGAAGTCCAACATCTCGGGCAGGCTGCCGAACAGCGCCTCCATCTGAGGGAGAGACGCTGCAGTCAGACACCGACAACAAGCTGACGCCTCATTGGTTCAAAGGTGTTCCTGTATTTACCTCGTCTTTACTGAGGAAGATCTCCTGCTGCAGAGGAGTCAGGTAGATGTCGAACAGACAGACCAGATCCTGACAGACACACGGACACACTTATCTTCACAGGAGGCAAACAACTGCATTTACAAACAGGAAGAACTGTTCATGTGCAGATATAAGATAAAACTTAATTTATCCCAAAGGTAATCTGATGTTTGGTATTTTAGTCAAATAAAACAAAATGAAATGAGACTGTTCGGGGGGGTGCAGAGTACACATGATGTTAACATGTTACAAATTACAAATTAGCACAGAAAGATGTATGAAGAGGTGCAAATCAGTGGATGAGTTTGAGAAATAATATTAATATATATTATAAATATATATATTAATGCATATGAATGTGAAAATGCTTCTGATGTCGTGAAAACCCACGTTATAAAAAGCTTTAAGATACAACATGTAACTTTATCTGGTTTTACCTTATTTACATGTAACTTAAAATTACATAAGTTTCATATTAAATATAAAGATGGTAACACCCATTTAGCATTGATAAGCAGTATATTAACAATTAATGTTCAGTAGTCTTAAAACTTTAAAGTTTTAAACTCACCTGTGAATGATTTGAATATTATTACTTTCTTAGTCTTTGTACAATTGTTATTCATAAACATGTAAGAAAATACTTGGATTTGTATATGTATATAGTTACTTACTGTACACAGTATTCAACAGTAGGAAGCAATTCTAAAGATATATTTTATTAAGTATTTCATATTTATAATAAAGTATTCACATTTGAAATGATCTGAAACACATAATGAAGTCACTGCAAACACTCTGACCTCACACATGATATTTACAGTATTTCCATTTGTTTCTTACTGACACAAACATCTGGAGCCAAAGAAGTACTAGCAGTAATAATACTGCAGTACTACAGATTGATAATACTAATAGGAGTATTAGCTCCAGTAACAGCAGCAGCAGTAGTATTATAGGCAGTAAAAGCAGTAAAAACAGCATTAGCAGTACTATTAGCAGTAGTAGTAGTAGTATTACAGCAGTAGTACGTAGTACAGCAGTAGTACTATATCAGTAGTACTGCAGTAGTACTGACCTTGACGTAGGACTTCTCCGTGTCCACCAGCTCCTGGATGACTTTACGCAGACGCTGACAGACACTCAGGTGGGCGGGGCTCGCGGGCTGCAGGCCGGCCTCTCTGCTGTACGGGTTCCTGGGAACGTCGGGCTCCGCCGCTCGGCCTTCTGGGAAGGTCTGGTACAGCGAGTAGACCCGATCCATGTTCTGAGGGGGGAACAGGATAAAACCACACTTCATTAAGGTTTCGGGCATTTAAAGGATCTTCTTGTTCAAAGTGAAGCCGACAGGTTGGACTTTGTTTCTCCTTTCGGCTCAATCTGGGTTTGGATGAAGACCATCAGGAAACAGAGGTTTTAGTGCAGCGTTCAGTTTGACCCTGAAGGAGGACGAGCTGCTCACCAAGCAGCCGCCTCGTTCATCATCATAATGTGTGCTGCCAGACTAATAAAGTGCTGACGGTCTGTTGGCCTGCAGACACGCAGCTTTAATAACAGCGAGGACGCGTCACAGTTACAGCCCCCCCCCCACACAGAAACACAGTTTGGATTTAATTCAGGTAAAAACATCCAACCAGGTCGACACAGAGCGAAGACACAACAAACAGCGACATGTACGACTGTAAAAAGGGGTCATTAAACGCAGCAGCTCAGCAGGAAACTGATCCTCCAGAGAAACACTGTTAGAGGACCTCAGAGCAGAGCAGGAAACTCTCTTCTCCTGAACCAGGTGGAGAGACAAAGAAGTGCTCGAGGGGTTTGGGAGGCACCCCATGTGATCGCAACATCCCTGGTTCGAGTCTGGCCCCCTTTGCTGCAGGTCACCCCCCTCACTTCCTGTCCCTGTCTCTCTCTCTATGAAAAATAAAGACAATTTTACTGGCTCTCATTAACCCCATCGTGACCAACAGTGACGGTACTGCACTGCCTCCATTCATCATTGCTGACCATCATTCAGACGGTCAACATTTACCAATAAATAACACGGACGTCTGTTTACAGCGACGGTGAACTCGTCTTCAGGGAACACAACCAAACTCAATGCACTCATGTTGCTTGTGTCACCACGGCAACACCCAGGAGAGGGTCTCCTGTTGCTCACAAGAACCAGATCTATGGACCGACAGCAGGACTGAACACATGACCTCAGTGTTTCCACGTCTTCACGCTTCCATCACTGTCTGCTGTCGTCACTGAGGACCACAGTGCAGGAAAAAGAACCTTTAGTTCTATTTATTACTTCTAACTAATTGCAGCTAAAACAGACCAACAACCTGCAGCATCAGTCTCTCAGTCTAAACCCCGACCCAGGTCCCTGGTCTCTGTTTACCAGCAGTACGAGGCGGTCCGGGGGCCGCTGGCAGCTCAGGCAGCAGGCCGCCTCGCCCAGCAGCTGCTCCACCAGGCCGACACCGGGGAGCACCTCCCCTCCCTCCTCCTCCTCCTCCAGCGTCTCCTCGTCCTCCTCCAGCGGCAGCACCCAGCACAGAGCGCCCATGGTCAGAGAGCGGGGCGTCGGGGAGGCCTCGGCCGGGGTCAGGGGTCGCAGGAGCTGCTCGGGGACAACATCTACGAGTTCTCTCTGGTTCTCCGAGCGGACGCCATTAATCCTCTGCTCAGACTTTACAAACACACACTCCTGAGGGTGTAAGCCGGGATTAACACCCTGATCAGAGGTCAGCTGACACCGGAGGTGTCTGAGCTTCAGGAAGCACAAGAGGATTGTGGGAAAGGATTTCAGACTGTGACGACCACAAACACTGAAACCTGCCAGGACAGATTCAGTTATTCCTCCCATCACAGTAGTGTTTTTACAAAGTTGATTTTTCACTTTTCCAAGTGCGACTCTTCAACCAAACAAAGGAGTCCACGTCAGCGTCTCCAGGTGTTTCAGTAGAGACGTCTGTCCACAGTGAAACACCTGAGCAACAGAGAGACAGCTCAATTTCTTCGTCTCTTTTCAAACAACAAAACTACATCACAGCCGACACCTGGTGAGGAGTGAGACAGAATCATCTGACAAAGATCTTTAATAACAGGTGGACGCTGCTGTCAGCAGGATTTACTAAAGGAAACAAATAAATGAATAAATGAAGGTCTGAGTCTCACCTGTCTCTGCAGCTCGGCGTCCTGAGACGGTTTGGATGAAACGTTGTCAAAAACAGGAGGCGGGACGCCGTTTGGAGAATCTGTGAATCCAGATCAGGTTCTGAATCAGTACTGTTTGGTTCTTTATTACCTCAAAGGTTTAAAAACATAAAGACAGCCGTCCTCCCTGACCTCTGACCTCTGACCTGGGTGGATTTAAAGTCTCATTTAAATAAATCAGCACACAGATACAAGCAGTCATCTTCACTTCACATCGTTATCGATCGTTATTGATCATTATTGGTGAAACACTGGAACCAGAACCTGAGATTAAACCATCCGACAGAGAAATTCTACCACTACAGATCTGCAGGCAGTTTTCCCAGAATTCCCTGGGGCTGACTGTGTCTGACTCAGCATCGACCCGCCTTTCAGAATAAAAGCTCCTCTGGGAGCTGTAGGAGGAGAACTGAAGCTCCTGCGTTAAATACTGGTTTCAGAGGGAGTTCAGTTCAGGTCCTTCCTGTCTGCTCCACTGCCACGGTCAAATAACGGCAAAAAAAATCACACACACAAGTCTTGGTGCTTTTTTTCTCTTTTGTTTTGAAAACCAGCTAAATGCTGCAGATTCAGTTTAACGTGTTAATGTAACACACCAAACTTCAAACACTCAGGTTTATGTTAAACCTGAATTTGTGCTTGTGGTACCTGTGGTCCAGGCCTGGAGGTCCGGAGGGGCCGGGGGCTGGCAGGGGTTGCCGGGGTCGGGCCATGCGGCGGCGGGCTCCTCGGGGGCCGGTGACTCGTCTCTCCTGAGCAGCAGCTGGAGCTTCTGGTGGCTGAAGAGACTCTGCATCAGGTCCAGGTCCAGTCCGGACAGGGCGGCCCCGTTCACAGCCAGGACCTCGTCTCCTGCCCTGAGGCCTGATGGGAAACAGGAACAAACACAAACCTTTATTAAAGCACTAAAACATGACGTCACAGAATTTAAATAACTAAGTCAAACAGGAAGTCAGTGTCTGCTCCGTTCATCCTTCACAATAAAGCTCCATCACGTTACTGATCTCTGTCTTCTGCAGGTTAAATAATGAGAACAGACTCGTGATCGCCCTCTGGTGGAATTTAGAAATTCATCATTACTGAACAGAAACAGAAACATTCGGACCTTCTCTGTTCGACGGTCCCAGCGGGTCGACTTCGCTGACGTAGACGTGACTTCGCCCCGCTCCGTCCACGTGACCCGTCACCGCAAAACCTGCACGAACACAGAACAGGTTGTAGATATATATTTATTATTGAACAAGCAAATATACAGAAACAAAGCAGAGCACACATTTAGGCTCTTAAAAACAAGACACTAGTACTCCCTGATAGAAGATATCTAAATCAAAAATAAATGATCAAATAATATCTCATTAATTAAACTTCTGCAGGGTTCATTTGTCTGGGAGGTGTTTATGTTTTTAGGATTTTATGAAAATATTCAACCATTTTTCATCTTAAAACCCAACATGTGAAGTTTTCATCCAGCAGCGACGTGAGCTGCTCTTAAAACTACAACAGCTCCAGAATTGATCAGTGGAATTGAAAACCTTGTTTCCTGATAAAATCTCTAATTCTTAAATTCTTATAAATATGGAACTCGTTTCCTAAAACTTCTGCTGTGAAGTGGGATGGAGAGTTTGTGGGATTCTTTTCTCACCGAAGTCTTGTGCAGCGTCGAGTCGACAGACATTCAGAGTGAAAACATGGAGGGCCGAGAGCTGCAGCTCATCGCTCACCTGAACAACGACGACAGGAGACACTTTGATCAATCTGACGCTGATGATCGACTTCACATTGATTTAAATGTGATTAATATCTGAATCATGACAAGAAACATTCAGGCTGATTATTCAGTCTGTAAACATGCTGATGGACTTTCTGACTGAGCAGTTTGCAGAAACTGATAAGAGTGATCAGCTACACTGATTGAAAATCAACATGCAGGTAACTGAGTCAGTGAACGCACCTGTAGAGCTGCAGGACGTCCTGCAGAGGGCGCCGCCTCCCTCAGTTTGGACACACAGTGGAGTCTCTGGAGGAGAAACACTTTAGTTTCATCACAGTTCGTCAACGTCAACCTCTTCAAGAGGAGCATCACATAAAAAACATTTTACAGGCTAGTTTATCTTAGTTTATTTATTTATTGCACAAATAATGAAAACCCATAATGCATCAGAAGAGTAAAAGACTTATGAAACCTCAGTCTGAGAAATCAGACTTTCTCACAAGCACTTGAACGCACCGACAGAGACGACAAGAAGTTCATCACTGTTTCTACCGGTGACAAATACCGGATTGTGATTGGCTGAAAGGTGTCTGTTTAAAATCACACATCAACTACAGAAGAGAGGAGGAGAGGAGAGGAGAGAGGAGGAGAGAA
>VMKM01002839.1:0-55931 GCA_008360985.2 Macquaria ambigua
ATGTATATATATGTATGTATATGTATGTATATGTGTATATATATATATGTATATATATATGTATATGTATATGTATATGTATATATATATATATGTATGTATATGTATATATATGTGTATGTATGTATATGTGTATGTATATGTATATATATGTGTATGTATGTATATGTATGTATATGTGTATATATATATATATATGTATGTATGTATGTATATGTATATATATATGTATGTATGTGTGTATATATATATATATGGGGCAAGTCTGAAACAACATAATTTTATGTAGCTAAAATAATGTTTTTTTTTCTGCTTATCCTCCTCTTAATTTTCTTGCGACCCCTCAGACCCGATCTGCAGGTTGGCAACCATTGATGTAGACCCCAAAAGAAAAAAGAAAAAGCAATATCGGTGACTTTGCCTTGTGCTCTAAGCTGCTCTGTTAAATCTGATTTTTTTATTTGTCTTGATTTATTAGGCATTAGTTGAGCAGCACATCCAGACTCTAAACTGGACCCACATCACACTGGATTGACTTCAGAATATTTGGTTTTCTTTTCAGATATGTTCAGGATGCTGCACTTTGTTGTTTCATAATATCCATAAGATAATAACAATAATAATAACTTAATTGTGTGCCACTTTTATTGCAGGTCCTGTATCTTCTACAGAGCGTGTATGGATATCCCCAGAGGAACAGAGCTGCTGGTTTGGTACAATGACTCCTACACTTCCTTCTTCGGCATCCCGCTGCAGTGCATCGCTCAGGACGAAAACTGTGAGAGAACACTCCTGACCTTTTCTTTCTTTCTTTTATCTTTGTCTCTCTGCCTCCTATATGTTGGGTTTCTCCCTGTATGTTGGACGAACACCAGTTTAAAAATGGCAGCTATAGAAATAATCCTTGATTTTAGGGACATTTACAACAACATTTAACATTACAGTCTCTTCTAAAACTCCATCAGATCACACGTTTGATTCCCAGAACAGATAACTTCTGTATAGTACGTCTGGCTGAAGTGTCCTTGAGCAAGAAATTGAAACATTTACATAAGAAAAAGTGACAGAAAGGCCATCCTCCAACTAGAAGGTGACGGGTTCAGGTTCCCTCAGCTGCCTCATGATAAAGCAAGACACTGAGCGCTGATAAATGTTTCAGATGTAAATTTGACTGTTACATCTGAATGCTCCAAACATAAGACAAAGCTCTCGGCTCTGCGTTCGGTCCGTCTGCAGGAAAAAAACTGCAGTTTTCTTTGGAGTTTTCTTCTAATTTTATTACTGACAGTATTTAAACTCTTAGACTGGAGGAAAGCTTTCGGCCCATCACAAAGACAACGCAGGTTTTTTTTTTATTAACTTATTGCTGTCTGATTTATTTGTCTGACCGAACGAGCCAGTCAAAACAAGACTGGAAGAAGTCTTTTGTGTGCTAAAATGTAGGACTCCCCTCTCTCCCTGTGTCTTGAAGCAAGAATGAAAAGACGAGTTTCCATTGAAACTTTTCATCTTTTTCTTCTGCTGCAAACCAAAATGTACACATTTATGAACCTCTGTCTTTTATCCAGGATTGTCTTCTCATGTCAACATATTTCTGCTGATTTATGAAAATGTTTTAACTCAGAAGTCCAATTAGTTCTTGTTTGGCTTGACAAAATCAAATGACTCATTTTGAATAAATGTATAACTTTTCTGGCAGGAAGTTAAAGAAGGCTCCTGTCGAAACCTAAAAGGAACAATTTGAGTTTTACCTAAACTTGTTGAAGCTTTCTGTTTGTGTCTTTTGTAAATCTTTGGGTGTTTCTTCTAGTTCCTATCTTGTTTTAGTAAAGAAAAAGAAACGGCATATCTGCAGGTCTCTTAAAAAGTATTCATGTGTCTTTAAATTTGATTTTACAGATATCAGGTCTGAAGAACTCTGAATTTATGATGACTTAATTTCAATATAAACATTTAATTAAAAAGTGATGCTTTTTACATTTGTTTTTACAGAATTTGTAGTTCTTCGACAAAAGAGTCATGCGTTTTATAACCTGTAAAAACCCATGCATGCATAAAGCTCCCTGTTACATTCAGCTGTTGGCGAAAACATTTCACCTAACTCACTTTGCTCAGTAATCAGTCTTAAAAAGAAAAGCATGACTCAAAGTCAGGTTGTTTGGTGAAAGTCTGCCCAGACATTTTCGTGATTTCAGCTGGTTGAAATGAGTTTAACAAACTGGGATGTGACAATTTTGTCCTCAACACACAGTATTCAAATCAAAAAACATGGAATATTGTGTAAACACATTTTAAAGTTTCTGTTGTCTTAATTCTTTGTTTTCTTTTTCTCTCTTTCTTTTCCCTCCTCCACCTCACTCTCTCCCTCTGTCTCTCTTCTGTCCATCCTCCCTGTTTCTCTGTCACTAATTTATTTTTGTTTACATCTCCTCCAGTTTTCTGCTCAGTCAGCCTGTTTAGATCGTTTCCATTCAAACTGTTTTTCTGTGGATTTGACAGAGTAACTCCCTGCAGGGGAAAAAACAAACTTTGACTTTTTTTTTTCCTTACACAATTATGGAGCAGCAAAAAAAAAAAAAAACGAACATGAAGAGGGGGTTTTAATCTGTGGAATCTGAATTGAAATGAATTGAATTAGGAGCTCGTCTTTCACAGTCGCAGTTAAATGAGATCGTGCTGATTGCAAATTAGAGACGTTTGGCCACAAACTGGTTTGTTTTACAGATGGAACGACTCTTTTACATGACATCGTTCGTCATGACAGGACTGTGGCAGCCTCTGCACACACACTCACATTTATATTACTGTGTTTATGAGGACCTGGTTTGACAATACATTACTTACTTTTCCCCTAATTTCAACAAAAAATGTTTAACTGCATTAGCCGTGTGGCTGAATTGATGGTGCTGTCTGTTGATTGGTTCAACATGTTAACCCAAAGTAAAATATTTGACAGTCACTGGATGGATTGACATGAAATCTAGTACAGACTTTCATGGTCCTCAGAGGATAAATCGTAATGACACGTCGTCTATCGCCACCAGCAGGTCAAAGTCTTCACCTGTTCAGCACTTCAGTTCATGACAGGATACCTCTGTAAAAGTAATGACTTAATTCCCATCAGCCTCAGCTGTACTAATGCAGCAAGAAAATGCAGACAAAACAAATAGGCATCTTCCAAAGTCACAGTGTTTCCTTGCCTCTTGGGTGAGTGAGTGGTGAAACTTTAAGACAGTAGTCAAGTTTTCTGTGACAGCTAATGTGCCGAGATCTGGATAAATGACCCAAACATTATCAGTTTTATATATAACATGGCCTGCAGATTAAAGCGAATACGTGGAGGTTGGAGGTTTTCAGTGTCGTGGTGCACATTGTTGTCTGCCTCAGCATCTTTAATACGACCACCGGATAGATCCAAAGTCAGGAATGTCAGAATCCTCTAAGTAATGAACTGTGCTGCATTCTACAGAGAGGTGTTTCTGTTAGGAACACTAACGGGAACATATATAACAAATAATAGGAGCACCTGTCAGTATAACACAATACAATTCAACTGTAGCACAAACTACATCCTCCTAAATCATCATGATGTTGAATCAACACTTCTCTAAAACAGTTTCAGCAAAAAATTCAAACTTTCATGCAGGAGGATTTATTGCAGCACTGTATTAGACTGCATTAGTTTTAGATCTCTGTACCTAATAAACTGGCAACTGAGTGTAGATTGAAATAGATCAATCCCTTTTTCATCATCAACGTTGCACTTAAGTCCTACACTTCAACTAACAAAAACTCAAAGAAGAAAAATGGCCAAAACGTCGCTTAGTTTTAGATTACTTTAAATTGTCTCTATCCATGTGAAGACATTTGGTCCTCAAAAGTACACATATACTAAACACACAGATATATCGTGTACCAACACACACACACTGGCAGAGGGCAAACAAAGACAGGAGGATTTGCTTTTGTTCCACCCTGCAGTGAAAAAACGTTGTTCACATCCAAATGAGGTGAAATTAGATTACGAACAAACTGAAAGACAGCAGCTCTGCTCTAAATTAAAGATTTTGCTGCTAACTGCATTTGGGTTTTCCATGGCATCGTTATCTGCTGATTGTGCCCACAAAGGAGGAGTGTGACGTCAGAACGCTGCACTGGAGACAGCAGGACTGTGACTTGGTGTCCTCAGTAGAGCAGACATTTAAAGTTTTGACCTTTTATTAGTGCAGAGAGCCGACTGAGCACATTCAGACTGGGAACTGGCCAGTACAGCCACAGTTCCCTGTAGCTCTGTTTGGGTGCTGCAATGTGCAATCTGTCAGTGAAGGAAGTTTAAGCTGTCAGAACCCATAAAGTGTGTGCCAAACCTGCTGCATGAAAATAAAACTGTTTTGTGACAGTTTAAGCCAATCATAAAGAAATAATTGTTGCACAAAAATAGCAGAAAATGACATCCTTTGAATCAGTCTTCATTATCAGAGAGAAAAATAAAAGATTGAGGGGAAATGGATTAAAGATTATAGTGTAAAATAGATACTTTTGTCATCTCTGATTTAACTGTTAAACACACCACACCTGGCCTTAGCTTTGCTTAAATTGTGACAGAAAAGTTCTACTTTCACACAATGGGTTTACATTTTCAAAATGTATTAAACAATCCTGGAGCGCAGTGACACATTAACTTTAAAGGCATATTTAGACTGAAAATACAGGAGGTAAAATATCCTAGGTTGCTTTTTTAGGGTAAATTGTGTGCTGTTGGTCACCATGTAGCTCCACTGGACCTGTCTGGGGTTCAGTGTTTTGCACTCAGGCAGCAGAATCAGACTGTTTGTAATCAGTGTAAGCTCAGAGATTTGAACCAGCAACCACACAGTCACAAATCTGAAGCCACAGGAGGCAGAAATGGAGCGACTGGTTCGTTAAAATGATCCAGTAAAAGTTTTGAAGCACCGGGCAACTTTTTGAGCAACGCAGATGATCAACATCCTGGAAATGAGCACTGACCTGTTAAATTAAAATGCAAAGGCATCTCTGTGAGCTGTTACCTACTGTAGGCGAGATTTAGAGCTTTTCCTTGGGATAAAAAAAAGTCTATCAGACCATCCATCGTGTTACTGAACAACTGTAGCATCTAATGAACACATGAACTGACCAGTAATTAAAGATATTCTAGTGATCTAAATTCTAGATTTAGGCTCATTAATTACAGACCAGACTCGGGTTTAAAGAAACCTTAACTATAAAAAATAATCAGAAAATCAGGTTCAAACTATAGTCAATGATCATCTTTTAAAAACAGAAACAAATAGTCTTAAGAAGAATTATACATAATGCAGCTATAAATTTAACAAAAAGTAATGAATGGAACAAACCCTAGTACACAAAATGGCAACAGCGAGGCAGAGAAAATGCTTCGGTTTCACTTGTTCTGGTTTAGATTTAAAGTGAGTAAGATGAAACTAAGGAAGTTAATTCAAGTCTGAATTAAGAAAATTAAGAGAAAATAATTAACAGAAATTGAATTGAATTATAACTTTGTTGGCAAAAAATGTGTTCATTTATGTAAATTCAAATACACACACACACAACAACAAACACCATTAGACACACACAGCATTAAACACACGTTCACCTATACACTTGCTTACACACACACACACACACACACACACACACATTAAAGACGAACAGAAAACACATTAGAGGCAAACCACACCAACACACAACAAAGAAAACGCGCACACACACACACACACTATCAAAGCACACTCACCCTGTGGTTGTTTACTCATGCACGTTCCATCCAATCACAGCCTGTCGGCTTGACGCTCCGCAGCCCGGCCGCCGCCTAACAACAACAACATGTGCACCGACAGGAAAAATCACTTCAGGGGGACTCCTCATCGTTTCTCTCTCCTCTTCATATTCCTCTTCTTCTTCCTTTCTCTCTCTCCTATCCTCCTCTTTCTCGTTTCCTCTTCTTTTTCTTTTATGTACTCCTTCTCCATAACACCTTTTTTCTCTCCTCTCTTTTCTCCTAACTACTTGTTTCTCCAGCATGTAGCAGCAGCAGTAATGTGGAGATGAGATGTGTTTTTATGAGAACATACGATAAGAAGAGATGAAGAGGACAAAAGGATGAAAGGAGAAAACACTGAGGACAGGGGAGAAGAAAAGAGGGAAGAAGACAGGAGAGATGAAGGCAAGGAGAGGAGAAAAGAGGGAAGAAGACAGGAGAGATGAAGGCAAAGAGAGGAGAAAAGAGGGAAGAGGAAGTGGAAGTCGAGGAGAGGAGAAAAGGGAAAAAGACACAACAAGTGTGAAGGACGGGGGGAGAGAAGAGGAGTATGGTTCAATTAAAGAGAAAGAGGGATGAAGAGTTGAGGAAGGAGAGAAGAAAAAGATGTGCAAAGTAAAGACAGAAGAAAGGAAGAGTCAGGATGATGTTTTCCGTTTTGTCCACCTCTGCAGTAAACTCTTCTGTACTTCATATTCACATCTCTTCTTTATTTGACATATTATTATTACCATTATTATAATTGCCTCTATTGATTTTCATAAGACTTTATTATCTCTGGTAACTTATCATTATTGATTACTAACAAAGCTCTGGCAACATAATCTGAACAATACTTCAAACCAGTAAAGAGAGGAAGACAGAAACACTTAACAGGAAGCAAAGACACAAACGGGGAGGGAGTCTCTGGAGTCAAAGTCAAACTTTTCCCATTTAGTTACATTTTATTGATCTCATAACAATACAGGGATAAATATAAAATATAAACGTTGAGTATGATTATAAAAGATATGGCTGTCAATATTATGTTTTTTATTTTTAACAAATCCCATGTGCAGACCAAAACCAGCAATGAATGTATCTACCAACAGCTCCAGTTTGAGTAACATTTGTTAAAAACTACACTGTCCGGCTGTTTTAGGAAATTATTGATACTTTTAAAAAAATGAAACTATATTTGTGAGGTGTTTTTAATTTTTTAAGATTCACGTCTCCAGTAGGAACCATTGAGCTTGGAGCTGAGAGGCAGGGTAAGGAAGTCAGAAGGTTGTTGAGAGATGGACTAAGACATTATTGGTTTTGGTCTTATCATGGGATATATTGAGAATAACAAGAATGTAGAGTAATGCCAGCCTTGATTAAAACAATATTCAGTATACAGTATAATTTTGTTAACACATAAATAGAATTACTGAACAAAGAGATCGCATTTCCAACATTTTCAGTCTTGTCATTGTCCAAGTCGTTGTTGTCTGTGCCTCTAAATAGTGAATTAAGATCATTTGCATTATGCTCAGATTTTAAAAGAATCTTGTGATTTTGAGGACATCATAGTTCTTCAGTCTGGATGCACAGATGTTTTTCAGCTGGTGTGTGGCTCTGTCCCACATTCCTAAAATGTTGTGTTTTCTGTGGAGCTGTTGGACTTTCTTCTGCATGTTGATGAATGTAATGTAATGTGTAAGAGATATAAAAACAGAAAATAAAAGACAGGATGGCTGGGAGGGGTCGTCATATGGTTCTCATAATGAACAAGAGAAGGAGGAGGAAGAGTGTTAAAATGAGGCTGAAACTGATAGATAAACAGGAGGACTGATACAGAGATAGAGGGTGATACTCCACCCGAATTCTCTTCTGTATCAAACACCCACCTCCTTTAGGCTTGAAAAGTTTTGTACTCTGATCCGGCAAGGAGATCGGAGTCTGTGGTCAGTTTGTATTCATGTCACACCCCTGTGGAAATGAACACACCCTTTTATAAAGACAGAAAATACAGACTCTGCAATGTTACAAACTGCATCTGCATAATTCTCCCATTTTGATGATGCATTTCATGTGCAGCCCAAACCGTATTGACTTGCATTTTTTGTGTATGCGATGTTTGTAGCAAAATGAATTAAGTGTTGGTGAGCGGCGCGTAACGTGGGCGTCAATAGTGCCGTCGGGCAACTTACAGATGGTGTAATTATCTCCTCATAAGGTTATTAGAGGATCAATGGAGCCTGGTGGCCTGATGGCAGAGGTGAGCTGATGAAGGATGGAAAATGGTTATGATGACCCGACTGCAGAGGTGCAGCACGGCAGTGTTAGAGAGATAAAAAAAGACAACATGCACTTCCTGGATTAGTGCATGGTATGTTCTTAAAGATAAGAGAATGAGTCAAGATGTAGGTATAGGACTGGTATAACATAGTAAAAAACAAAAGAAAAAATAAAGTTGCTCTTCCATACTGGCCTCTCACAAGTGAACCCAACAAGTCTTCCTACCTTAATGATAAATTAAGTAATTTGTTTAATGTCTGGTTAAGTTTAGGGAACTAAAATGACTTTGTTAAGGTTTGTGAAAGATCATGGCCATGGTTCAACTAACACTTACTGTTGGTAGACGATGGGACACAAATTATCTCTCTGCTGTCAGAGAGAGTAAGTCAAGATGATTCCTGCCAGTCCACATGCAAAGTTTCCCCAAACAAACCAGTTTTACAAAATGAAAAGTGAAACCATCCACAGTGAGTTTAAGTAAGACAAGCCCTCTTAATGTCATTTCAAACATAATAAAGGGTTATGGAGTCCAGGTCTGTCAGACCACAGAACAGAACACAGCTGAATTCTGGGTCAAGTGAGGACAGCTGGCATCAGCTGGTTCACCCAAAATCTAATTTACACACTTTTATATAATGTGTTTTTTCCTGTTAATGTCATTGTACTTGACTGTTTTGTTGACCAGCAACACTTCTGTATCCTAAATCTGTTCATCTTATCTGCCTGAAACATTTATCTTGCCAGCTTGTATGGTCAGATCTTTTGTTAAAAAGCACTTATCAAAGCAGAAACAAAAGTACATAAAATCATGAGCACCACATGAAACCCTTAAGAATACACAAAGTACGAATGCACAAAAATTAAAACTAATTAAAATACAGATTGTGTTCAACTTAAAGTAAGACCATACTTTAATGTTCTTAATACTGGTAGTATCAGTAGTAGTAGCATGTGCCATAGTTGTGGTAATAGTACAATACCAGTTGTAACAGTAGTAGTTTTGATTGTAGTATGGATGTAATACTTGTAGCTTTGTAAAAATAGCACTGGCTGGACTACTTCTTCTAGCCTTGTAGTATTGATAGTCGTAGTAGTACTAGCACTATCATTACAAGTTGTAGTAGAAGCAGTAACAGTAGTAGCACTTTTAGAGGAAATAGGAGTTGAGGAGGATTAGTAGCAATAGTAGACATATTAGTTCTAGTAGATGCAGTTGCAAAAGTAAGAGCAGAGGTAGTAATAGCAGCATTATTATTATTGTTGTAGTAGCTGTCGTTGTCGTAGTAGTGGTGGTGGTGGTAGTAGTAGAAGAAGTGCAGAGGTATTATTAGGAGTAGCAGCACCATTAACAGTAGTAGCATCATTAGTAATAGCAGTAGTTGGCAACATTGTTTTTTCAAACTTTCATGCCAATAAAGCCTTTTTGAATTTGAGTAGTAACAGTAAAAGTTGTAGTGTGTTTGTCCAAGTAAATTAAAACTCACCACGACTGCCATCATGTGGTAACCCACCAGAAACATGCTGGAGGCCCAGTTTGGGCCCTGAGCCATAGCCAGTTCAGAGTTTGAGAAACATTTCTGTGGTCAGAGAGAGGAACAGCGTGTCACTGTAACTGTACTAACGAACAGACTCCAAACAGGCTAACTGGACCCATAATTCCATTCGCTGGAACCAGGAGCTGCAGTTTGCCCTGGGCTAGCCAGGCGGATCTGGCCTTACTTAGGACAATGTGGCTGGCTTTCTGTTTCCATCACAACAGCAAAATCAGAATTACTTTTATCCATCAAGCACAGCACACAGACAAGAATATGTTGTGGCGACAGATACATCTTACACACATAGAAGGCCACCTCAAGGGTTAGAGCTGATCCACCTGTCTGTCCATTTTGCATCACTTGTCCAGACCTGGATTGCAGTGGCAGCAGGTCAAGTATATTTTTTGCATTTATCATCTTCTTGACTGGTGGTAGTGTGCCGTAATTCTGAAGATTTCAGCAGGCCTAGCAAGTTAGCTTAGCTGGTCTTCTCCTCCTTGTCCTCCAGCTCCTCCTGGGGATCCTGAGACTTTCCCAAGCCAAGTCTCTTCAGTATGTTGTGGGTCTGCCTCAAAGGACTCTTCCCAGTTGGATGTGTCCAGAATACATCCACAGGGAGGCGTCCTGAGCAGATGCTGAACCACCTCAACAGACTCCTTTCAACATGAAGGATCACTGGTTCTACTCTGAGTTCCTTGCAGATACCTAAGCTCCTCATTCTGTCTCTAAGGCTGAGACCCTACAAAGGAAACTCATGTGAGCCTTTTAGGCAATAACCAGAGCTCAAGACCATAAGTGAGACTTTTGAAAATAGATCTACTAGTAAATCAAGAGCTTTGCCTTCAGCCTCAGACTGGTGGAGTCCAGGACAGATGTAAGGGTTCAGTGTGCTTCACCTGGTGTGGTCTGATTGAACTTGCGCACAGGTGATGTAAATGGTTATGAGTTCCTGGCTGAAAGCGAACTAGTCTGTCTGAGTTAGCATGCTACTGGCTGGTAATTCATGTGGTTTTAATAGTCACCAACTTTGGCGTAACCCACAGTTCAAGTTGTAAGCAGTGTACAAAAGCCCTGCGGTTGTTTTTCCTCATTTTAGGAGTGACTTTACTGTGAAAGTCTTTTTCAAAACTCATTCTCTTGAAACCACCAAATACCTGCGTGACCAAATCATTTCTCTCTTTTTTTTTGTTTTTTGTCTCCAGTAAACGTCCCAGCCACAGTGATGGAAGCCATGACCAGGCAGGAGTCCCTCCAATCCTTCAGCAAGAACGGCAAACCCTCCTCCTCCTCATCTTCCTCATCTTCCTCCTCTTCCACCACCGCCCTCATGCGCTCCATGGTCTTCCCCCACTCCCCCTGCCCCAGGAATTTCTCCCTGTTGGACAAGGTTGGGGTCGGGGTTCAGTCGGACACCAGTTTTGGCCAGTTGGGGTCAAAGAACCAGCGAATCCTGGCGAGCCCAACGTCCACCAGCCAGCTGAGCAGTGATTTCAGCGACTGGCACCTGTGGAAGTGTGGCCAGTGCTTTAAGACCTTCACTCAGAGGATCCTGCTGCAGATGCACGTCTGTCCGCAGAATCCTGACAGGTAAGACAGCATGTGTAAAGATGCTTACTTTTTGGTCTAGAATAAAAATTGGAGGTAATGTTATCACTGTATGAATGTTAATACTGGATAAACCCACTACATGGAATATCACAAACAGAAACTAATACAGAGTTCACTAATTCCTTACTGATACTCAAATGTTGACAAATTGTCACAAAAGGTGGTTTTCCTGATTTTTTCCATCCATCTGTTCCCACCAGAAGCATTTCAATATGGAAAATAATTTGTAAGTGTTAGATTGGATTGGATGAATAGTTGTGTAAGAAGATACTGAAGTGTCCTTTCCAGTGTGAGTTCGGGATTGACCCCTCAAACTTCCCATCTCTGCTTCTAAAAACTACCAGTTGACATCTTTATATAGCTCCAAAAACGTTGGAAATATCCATCAAATTTCTCTAAACAGCCCAAGCAACTGTGTTGTATTCAAACCATTGCAATATGAGTCCAAAGCCCAATATCATTGAATCATATTTAACTTTTGGACCCCATAGTGCTAAAATATTTGGGTACAAAACATTCCGACTATGGTGCACAAGTTGTTTGGGAAGTTTGATTTGTGTTTGACAATTAATTTATTTTTTGAGCTTTAAAGTATTGATCACATCAAGATTTTGACTATTAATAAAGTAATATGGATATACAACATTGGTAGCCCACTGTTACAGTCCTGACATTTTCCAAATAGTATATTTAAAATCAAGACTCTAATTTCTTTTCCTGTTTCCTGTAACTTCTGAAGGCTTAAAGAGAATTAAATTAAAATTTTCCATCCATTTCCTTTTGGATAAGGAAAAATGACACTTATACAACATTGATGTCTGTATCTTTTGTAATATAGCCAGGAATACTTGTATTTGCATTAGCATAATGAACATGACACAGCATTTGGGTTTTTAAAAACTGTTGTTGCAGTTTTTCAGAGGAGGCTGGCAGACCAGACATTTAGTTGTAATTTATTAGTTTGGTTGTCTCACCATCTCACCGTTTGTGTGTGACAGAAAGTGGGAGTTTGTGAAGAAGACTGAAGAGAGTGTAAAAGTGTTTGAGTGTGTATAACATCTGCCAACTTAATTATATACAGCATGGATGGAGGAAGGAGGGAAGACGAGGAGATGTGGTGTGTTTGTATTTGTGTGTGTGTGTGTGGGGGGGAGGGGGGGGGGGGGGTATTGGAAATTTTTTGCTTAGCTTTATTTTTTGTGGGGAGAGTCAGAGCGGCGTATAAATCAGTGCTGTGCGTCAGTGAGAAATACCTTGCCTTACGGTGACGGGGCCAGGAAAACAGATGCCACTTATTCAATAAACTAATACTCATAGGGAAGAAAAATGTGGGCTGGATATGGAGGGGGGAGGGAGGGTCGATGTGGAGCTGCCTGTCAATAGGAAGGTTTTATGGGACAGAGGAGCAGATAAAATTCAGCTGAACAAGCCAAATAGGCCCAAGTTCTGGAGCTCCAAGGCCCCACTGTACCTGTAGACCAGTATGCCTGTCACAGCATCGCCCTGCCCATATAAAAATCCAAAGTTCTACCCCCTTTTTCCAGCTCACTTCCTGTAGCCCCGGCCAGACAACGTATTTTCTAGGGCTTCCACCTTAATGTTGATGATTCAAATCATCAGTCGAACAGCATCTGATTCAAACCTCATGTCAGAGAATCAGATTTAATTTTTCTGCTCCGTCATTGTACACAAAACCCCAGAGTATGACAGGATGGCAATCTGCAAAATATTTAAAACTTAAGCTGTGTCTCAATTTGCTTTCTTCCGTTCTTACACTTGCTATTTTAAGTGCATAAGTGGTTCACACAGACAATAATGGTGTTCTCATAACGGTCAAAAAGTTGAGTGTGGAACGCAGGGCACTGATCACCCTCAATGGTCGCCATCTTGGCTACGTAGCAGAAAGGGAGGAACCATCAACCTATGAAAGTGGCGGCCGCGGTTGCGATTGTTACAGTGAACACCGCACTAAAAGTAAAAGCACGTTCATTTTTATACATTTTCAATAAAATTGAATTGAAGTCAAGTGAGCAAACAAGCCGGCAGATATTTTGGCGGGCAACAATCGCGGTCAAATGTTGCCATTAAAAATAAGTATTCCAAGCATCGGTCTAAACTGGCAAGTCAGATCAACTTGAAAAGTTCTTCAGGTACAGCCATAGTACTTTGGTACAGTTGGTGTTTCTAAAAAGCAATTACAACAAATTATTTTGCAAGCATTCAACAACCGCGGCTCCCATGAGTGTAAGCCATAGATGCGCTGTCGAAACCTCATTGAGGAGGTTCTGTACATCCTATAGGTGGTTATAGTGGTCATTGAGGAGGTTCTTGGGGTCTGGTAGGTGGTTCCTGTGGCCCTTAAGGAGGTTCTACGGGTCCTTTAGGTGATGAGTGTGGTCATTGAGGAGGTTTTAGGAGTCCTGCAGGTGGTTCTAGTGGTGGTTTAGGGGGTTCTTGTGGTCACTGAGGAGGGAGTACTATAGGGAGTTCTAGTTGTCCTGTAAGAGGTTCTAGCAAGAATTGAGTCCTTAAGGTGGTTCTTGTGGTCATTCAGAAGCATCTTGGGGTCCTGTAGGAGGTTCTGGTGGTCCTTTGGGAGATTCTTGCTGTAATTGAGGAAGTTCTACAGGTCTTTTGGGTGGTTTTTGTGGTCACTGTGGTGTTTCTAGATTACCTTCAAGTGGTTCTAATGCTCCTTAAGGAGGTTTCAGGGGTCTTTTAGGTGGTTGAACACCGAAGGAGCATTGAAGCTGTTACCATACTAACACCCTTTATGTTGGTTTTTACTTTTTTACTTGACTCTGTATCAGTCACCCACCTGTATTACTTTTGGGTAATGGTTTCAGTCTTTAGACATTAAACCAGTCTGGCTGCTCTGTGAATAAAGGAATCTGGCTTTTCCACCATTCGCCTTTCTCTCTTTCCCTTCTTGATTTCTTAACGCGTCTCTCCCCCTCTCATCCCTCTCCCTCTCCCTTCATCCATATTTATTGATGTTTACTTGATGGGAACATTTGGAGCTGAAGACTGATGGCTCTTTATATCAGCTTCAAAAAAACACCACACACCTCCTCTCAGCTCCATCTCTTTCAGGTTTGTTTTTTTCTGCTGACTGTTTCTTTTTCTGAACTTTTTCGTCTTCCGTGATATTTTTTCCCCCTCTGTGTCATTTCAACAAAATCCATCATCAGAGGAGCAGTTTGTTTATGTCAATGAGGCCTTGGAAGTGCTTTCGATCCAGTTTTAAACTGGTGTCGGGATGCAGGATACTGTTTAAGTTTTGTGATGGCAGTGAGTGATGAATCAGGAGAAAAATCTGAACAGAAATGGACCGCGTTTCCACTTATAGGTTTGACATATTACAAAAGCAACGCAACATAAACCACTGCAATGAACGAAATTAATAACCACTGCTTTTATGATTGATGTGTTTACTGCACTGGTGTTTGAAAGAGTCATTAGTGCTTTTACTGAAAATGGGGTATTTTTGCTAAGCACTTTGATCTCCAATGTTCACAACTGAGGTCTCATTCTCGTGGCTGATGTTGTTTATGAACAAAGCATGTATGTGTATATGGATATAATCACGCTTGTATATCAAAGGACAGAGAGTTTACAGCTGATTGAAAGTGTGTATCATCACAGAGTTGACTTTATAGAGGAATTAAATGGTAATTCTGTCATTTGTTTTTACCATCTAGCAATGCCCTGTCAATGGTTTGGCCTCAGCACATGGTTCTTCAGTTTTTCCAGTGATACAGTCAAACATTTAACATTCTCTATAACTCATTTAAGGACTACGATAATCTCATGTAAGTAATGGGGCATGTTAAATGTTTAACTCGAAGAACCCTGAGCCGAGACTATTGACACATTTTCCCAAATATGAACCTGACAAAGCTTTCTGGTTTTGATGTTTTCCAGCATTTAAATGTCAGTGATGTTTGATTTATTTTCATGGCGATAATGTCACTTAATGGATGTTTGAGTTATCAATTTTTATGTTTGGTGTAGCTTGTGCTCTTATCCACAGTGACTTGACGTCAACAGGTGAAGCAGTTTACTTTGAATAATAAGCAGGATTTAGGCATTTACAGATTCAGACTTGTATTGACTCAAGACCATGATTACACAGTATAGCGTACAAAGAACATGTACAATACAACAATGACAAAACCATGATATCCAGCAGGAATAAGTACAACGTTAGTTACTTAAACAGAAGTAAAATGGACAGTGGAGGCATTTATACCAAATGTGACTCAACATGTTGGGGAAAAAAGAGGTGATTAAAAATTATATTTGCAATAAAAACTGAAAAAACATAGATATTTGCCTCCCTAATCTCATAGAAATAAGAATATAAATATAAATATTAAAAGGTGCAAAATGTTGAAGATACAATGTTCCTGCAGAATACCAACAGTTTTAAGTGATTTAGTGTTGAGGTTGGTATTTTCCAGCTACACCTTTGGGACTCCAAACTGGCCTCTAACCTGCTAATTAACATTTACAGTACAACCCTCCAATTACTATTAAACTCTAATTAGCCACTTAACATTAAATGATCACTAATTATCTACATGTGGTTAAATTCTGTTTATTGAAGCAGATAAAGCAGGTGGAACGACTAAGTTTGACCTTCATCATTGTGTCTCTACAGACATGATCTGCCAGTTTTCATTGAAGTGATTTTAGTTGAGTCCAATTAGCCTTCAGTGATCGACTCTAATGATGTAATGCTTTGTGTTAGTGTTTGATATTTTAAGCTTGATTCACACACATACAGTTTGGTTCCGTGTAAGAAAAGAGGCACAAACATTAACACATCTTTTATTGGACGGCAGGTATATTTTGACACATTTACAGACTGGATCAAATCTAAATATATATAGTTAACACTGTTAATTACATCAACTACTCGTCTTTCTGAGGGACTGTTAAATGATTTTAGTTGTTTTTCTCCGCTGGAATGACTGCTCAACCCACTGGTAGTTTTGAGGTGAGAGGAGCATTGTGGGTAACCAACAGTATCAATACCTTCTGACTGAACTGTGTCCACGTAGAGTTAGATAAAATACAAACCTACACACCTAATGAAAATGAGTTGTTGCTTGTAGTGCATCTGTATATTGTCTCTGATCACACAGCCTTCCTTTTAATCTTCCACACAACAGAAAGTAAGAATATGATGCTTATAATTATAGTAATGTCTCAGAATAGAAATGATTTTTGGATGTTAAAATGCATCGTGTAGCCCCTCACACTTTGACGGCTCTGTGAGCTGAGAGAACTCACAATAACACATAAACTCAAAATGTTTGCACGTCAGACTAAAACAAGACTGTTTCTCTGTGTTGCTGTACGGTTGACATTTAGGAGATTTATCACAGCCCAACAGTGAGGACATATTTGCATTTAACACTAACACAGATGTGTGTCCCTGCTGGACACACAGATGTGTTGAAAAATGACTTTACTCTTTTTTCAGTGTGTAGCCGCAGGAGTAACTAATAGTGATCCATCACTGTGATGGACGGGGCTTGTAGAAATTCCTTCAAAGTCTATTTTTATCTGTCACGTTTGCCACTAAAATAAAAACCTACTTTGGGTTGCATCTGCATACGAGTGGATTTTAACAGGTTTAAGTAGAAGTCTGTGTAGTGCTGTTCAAGTACATTTCACATTTTTCTGTTTTAGTTGCTGTAACTTTGGTTAAACACAATTTTCTGAATAACATATTTAGTTTTAATTCTGTGGTACTTCATTTTGAAAGCATGAGCAACTGCTGGCTGTCAGATATCATCTCTTGTCTTTTGTTTGATTTGACTGCAGCTGGGTCAGATTACAGCTGTTAGACGGCGTCTCAGCCCCTTCATTTGGTGCCTCATCAGATGTTAAAATGAACTAAAGTAGGAAACAGAACACGCTGTCAGTGAACGCACCATTAAACCAAAGACAACAGTAGTATGATAGTAAGTGTCCAGTGTTGTTTAGAGTACATCAATTAATGAAAAGGTTTACAAGCTCTCCTTAATTCTACGATTTCCTCATAAACTACACTACCCATAATCCAAAAAAAACAAACCCAAGGCACTCTCTGTGATGACACAGTATCGGCTGTTAGCTTGCTTTTTGTTCTAGGCTCATTTGATGAGTACAACTGGTTGATGAGAGGACGTTATGTGAGCTTTCTGCTTTGATAGGTCGGTCAATACAGTCAGAGAGAGAGAGAGAGAGAGAGAGAAACGAAAAGAGAGATGGATGTTGGTGGAGAAGAGAGAGAGAAGTGGATGAAGGAAAAAGGAGTTTTGTGTGTTTGTATGGGGGTCTACCAGTGATTTTATTTGTGCTTGGATGTGCGCATGTCTGCTCACATGCATACAGTGTGTGTGTGTGTGTGTGTGTGTGTGTGTGTCAGAGAGCCATTGATTGTGTATTGACGAGGTGGGAGCAGTGATTTATAGCTGCTGGTCTCGGGGGAATAATGTCTTCATACGAGGCGGACAGACGAGTCGTCCTCACAGCGCAGATATAACTCCATATGGATTAGACTGACTCCATACGGGTCAATCAGCACACTTCACTCTGCATCACTGCACGCTGCAAACACACACACACACACACATTCAGCCAGTCACAGAGGTTGAGTCCAAAATCAACTTTAAAGCTCAGAAAACATATTTTTTTACCTCCTGAGCTCGTTAATGTACCTGTCTGTGATGCTTATTGTAGTTATTTAGTGATCTACAGTTTCTACCTCTGCTACACTCAGTGATAAACTACATTTTCCATCACAGAGCCAAACAGCTACAGAGGGAAAGTATATATTTAAAGTATATATTTTGGATTGTGTAGCACGTCAGTTAGGAGTCCCAATAGACAATGTTAATACTCATCCAGAAATGATGTTTACCTATTACCTTACAGGCTATAATGAGATTATTATAATTCATAAATCATGTCAGGCACAGATACTTGTTAGCAGGATAAATTAAATGTTTGGTATCTCTATTGGATTTGTTGTTAAAATAATATCAGCCTCATCGTTAGCTAGAAATGAGTGTCACTGTCTTGAAACAAGGCAGGACGAGTCCAGTCACTTTACTAGGATCAAGAAAATGAGATTTGATTCTACAAAGTTCATCTGACAACTTGATTTGTGTTGGTAACAGTTGCAGTGATCTGAGCTATTTGGAAAATTTTCACTTGTTTTAATAAAATAAGATTTAAGACCGAGTTGTGACTTATTTTGGTTAAATGTAATTCATAAGGGTTAGGCTTAAAAAGTGTTGATTAAAAGATTAACAGGGGCATCACAGTGGCCTACGGTGGGGCTAAGACATATTAAACGTAAACTGCAACGTCTCCGGGTCACATCCAGCCAGGGATCTTTGTTCCATGTCGTCCCCCTCTTTCTTCCCACATTTCCTGTGTTTGGGCTGCATTTATAGAGGCTTTTATTATGAAGTCACAGGGAAATAACCCTTGTTTTGTAGTGATCTGATTGAGTTTGTGGACTCGGACGTCCACTTGTTGGTGTAGTTTTGTGGCATGTTAAGAGTTTTTCCTACAGTCGGTGAGCCCCTGCTTTCCCCGCTCCTGACCACCTTCTTGACCTCTGACCCCTCTCTGATGAAATGAAAACATGCATTTGAGCCAAGAAACTCCATTCCCATGTAGTGTTAATAATCGGAGCAGTGAGGAGCTGGTTGGCGGGCAGTTTGGGTCTCACACACACATTCTGTCTCTTTCATCAGCTCATGAGTTGAAGGTGTGGACACAGCGACACTCTGTTGTTGTTACCACATGTTGTGTTGAAAGGCGACACAAGGTTTATTGTCCTGGACTGCATTTCGCAGACGTGTTGAAAACGACTAATTTTATAGATCTCACGCACGCGCGCACACACACACACACACACACACACACACACACACACACACACACACACAGGGAGGCGAGGCTAAGTGGGAAAAACATGGCAGCCGGGTCTAATCTCATCGCCCAAGTATTATTAGTTTGCCTGTGAAGCAAATCGGAGCGTCTGTTTTGTGTTTTTGTTAGCGTGTCGCGGTGTTGAGTCTGAACATATTTGGCTGTCTGTGCTGTCAACAGCCTGTAACACTGTCAGGCTGAATAACTGTGTGATGCTAACGGGCACGAAGAGAGATGCTGCTCAGTTAGCTGCACAGCGCGACAGGTTGGTTTGTAATGGAGATTAGCAACAAAAGATCCTCAGCTGTAAGATCTCCTGAAATATTAGTGAAGGAAAAGGTGAAACAGTTAGTTGATAAATGATTAGTCGATAATGGAGTCATCTTTTTAGTGATTTCTCAAGCATGAATACCAAATATTTGCTGTTGCAGCTTCCTCTGTTTATCACTGTATATTTGGATTTTGGACAAAATGACATTTGAAGATGTCACCTTGTGCTCTGGGAATTATAATTATAATATTATAAGGACGTCTAATTGGGCGTTCAGACTGAAAAGGGCTTTGCGTTAAAAACCAGCAAGAGGCTGTGTTGGTGTGTTGCTTTTGGTACCTGTGAGACGATGACATGTGATCCAGGAAGTCGGGTTTGAGTAACAGATCCGTGAGTTTGAGGACGCCAAAACACGGCACAGTCTTTTTTATTACTTTGCAACAATCATTTTATCCTTCGCCTCTCTGACCACCAGGTAAACAGTATTTTATTTATTTTTATTTTATTTATATAGCACCAAATCATAACAGCAGTTATCTCATGGCACTTTCCATATAGAGCAGTTCTAGACCGTACTCTTTATAATATTATTTACAGAGACCCAGCAATTCCCACCATGACCAGCGCAGTGCTTTGACGGATTGCATTGCTGCAAAAGTTGAGCCGGGTTCTTTTTTTCTTGGATGACTTTGTTTTTTGCTGGAGCTCTCTGAGTCAGGATCCTAGCTTTGCCAACGCAGTGGTCTCATTGAAATGAATGAGGGGACAGCTAGAAGTTGGGTTTAAGTTTAAAATTAGTCTTAGGTTTACTTTAGTGCTGGTTTCTCTCTGTCAAACTGTGAGCTGCAGATTGTGTGAGGATCTAAATACCCAAACCCAGTGTTCGTACAAAGTCTTGGAGTTTGTTTATTTTAACCGTTATGTTTTCAAGGTTGGGAATATGCTTGAATTCGAATATACTCCTTGAAAAATGCTTGATTTTCAACATAATCTGGTGTTTCATCATCGACACAATCACTCAGGTAAACCAGAAATCTTTGAATATTTGAAATGAAACGATCCCATCGTCATATTTGTTTGTTGTCTCCTGGAATTTATAGTAACTATTTAGATGTGATGATAAAGGCTTCAAGAGTCTGGAATTTTGGGGTTTAGGCACCTTGAAAGTGTTTGAAAAGTGCTTGAATTTTACTCTTAAAAATCTGTACGAACCCTGCAAACCATATTCATTATTCATTTGTGCACAGGAACATATTTGCATGTGCTTGTGTGTGCAAATATTTTGGTTGCATATGCATATGCACATACATGTGTGTGTGTGTGTGTGTGTGTGTGTGTGATGGAGGTGTTTATGCTTCACCTCCTCCTCCTTCTCTCTGCACTGTAATAAACAATAACCGGGCATTAATCTCCCAGCCTGCTGCCTTAATAAATAATATCCACACATTCATCAACTTAAACTATTCACAATCAATGCAGCTCTTCATAGAAAACCCACCTAATAAATAGTGGTGCGGCCCACTGAGGCGTGAACTTATAGACCAGCCGGCTGATAAATGAACCGACCCCCACGGCGAGACGCCTTTTATGTGGAAAACTGCAAGTGAGAATTTTTCGATTTTATATTACACTATTTTACTCTTATTACTTTCCTGTGTGTGTGTGTGTGTGTGTGTGTGTGTTCTCTCTACGTCCTCTCAGGGTGCAGTAGGTGTTTGTGATTTATTGGAGCCGTTCTGTTGTTGGTCTATTTGTTTTATTCTAGTTCTGGGCTGTTTACCTATTTGTAAGGTACTGATGTCAGAGTTTTGTCTTATTGGTTTCAGAATAAGAATCGCTTTATTTTCTGACTACAGGCAGCACACGCTGCAGAGACATTTTAACTAACACAGTAATACAGAACACAATGATACACAAGGTACAGTGAAGACGTGTGTGTGTGTGTGTGTGTCTCAGAGGGATAAACAAGCACAGTACATAATATAGGGAGAAAGACATTCCTGTCTACACCATGTGGAATATGGTGATTAGAGCTGCATAGAGGAATGTAATGTTAAAATTCATCAGGGATGTAGGTTAAAATGCTGTTTAGTAGGACAAACAAACGTATACTAAAAATAAAACAACCGTGAATAAAACATCATAAACATAATATTTTGTCTCCAAAAGCAGGAGTTACCTTCATCCCTCTGGGACAAGACGTTTTAGGGATAAAGATTGTTAGTGTTGGCTATTAACAGTGTTGTGTCCACAAAAATATAATGTTAGAAGTACTTAGATTACATTTAATGTATTACTTTTCCAGTTAATATAATCTGTTACTGGTTACTTTTTACTTTTACTGCATTTTATATTTCCTTCCATAACTTCTGTTGTCAAATCTTCCTAGCTGCGGAAACATTTTGACTTTACTAGTTTGACAAGAACTGTCTGAGCATACCATCATTATTGTGGTATTTATAAGGGTGGACTCTGGACTCTCTCATTTTCAAAGGAAGACTATGTTCAGCCCGGGCTTTCAAGGATCCACCTTTATGGTCCTCATCCTTCCTTTGTTGCCTGATTTGGGAAACAGTTAGCAAAAGATAAAATAATCTGTATCGAAATATTTGAACTACTAGCTAAGGATGTCTGTGCTCATGTTAACCTTTAACTCTTCCACCAGCTAGAGATTTAAATGGCTTTTCCTTAGTTACAATTGCTGCCTCTTTGAATAATATATTGATTAAGAATAAGGAAATATTTCAGCTGTAAACGGGATAGGAGCTGGAAAAATGATAATGGAAAACAGCGAGCGGGAGCGAGATATGATCAGAGACTGTGATCACACTGGAGGTGTCCTGTAAGTTAAACCAAAATAACTGGATAATGATGATAGCAGGAGAGAGAGTGTGTGTTCAGCTCAATACATAGAAACAGTGTGAGATTAGATCTGCTGCAGGACACTCTATTAGCACACACACAGCTGTTGTTTGGCTGTTTGTTTAAGTCTGATTCACACACACACAATCTCTTTATATCTATCTCTATCTTCTTTTCTTGTTCTGTTACTGTCTCTGTCTCACCCTCTCTAACACACACACACACACACACACACACACACACACACACACACACACACACAGTGATAGATGGTCCAGTCATGATCTCGGCCTGCATTGTTGATGAGGGTCATGCTGCCATGGTTACTGGAGCAGTGTCCGACTCCCCCTGCCCTGTGTGTGTGTGTGTGTGTGTGTGTGTGTGTGTGTGTGTGTGTAGGCTATCTGTGTTTGCAGACCTTATATTATGGTTACTTGCTTCATCCCTCTGTATCTGTTTCTGTGTCTCAATGTGTGTTTGTATCCCTGTATGTGTTTTTTGTGTTTTGTTTATTTGTGTAATTATAGACATGTCTCTGTGTGTGTGTGTGTTTAAATTCTACATGTTTATGTGCTTCTTTGCATGTTTGCATGAGCCTGTGTGTGTCTGAATGTGTCTTATTTGTCTATAAAGTCAGTTTTATATAGCACAAAATCACCAGTTTGTCTTTCGGGCTTTACAATCTGTCCAACATGAGACAATCTCCTGAGAGCCTCGATTTGGAAACGGCAGAAAAAAAAACTACATCACCAACAGTCAGAGAATACAAAAGAAAAACAGAATTACAGTATTTCACTATCGACCAAGTACCATCGCTACAAAGTACTAGGAGTGAAAGAAATACCACAAAATAATACCACGTATAAATTGAGACTTTCAGTAGTTCACAGTCACGTTCCAATGAAAAACAATTAATTGCTGCAAAACCGATACTGTGCATGATCCTGAACAAAAGAAAGTAAAACGTTTTACACACAAACAGCTTAGTATACAATATAAAAGCTACCAATACAGACAGATTTTTATTTCATTCTTCCAACAAAAGGTAATCACAGTCTTTTTAAATTGTATAGAATAACAGAATCACAGTACATAACCAAGAACTGCCACGAAACAGAGCTGGTACCACCGAGGACTTACTGTAAAAACTAAATTTAGCATACAGATGTATACACATTTGCAAAGCATCTTCAAGCAACTTCCAGGTGCCGCCAAGACCTGGATCGTAACAGCAGCTCTGCACTACAAGAATCTGGAAAGAGCATATACCATACATACACCCCCCCTTATCTTCTCCCCTGTCTCTCTCTCAGACCGTACCAGTGCGGCCACTGCTCCCAGTCCTTCTCTCAGCCGTCAGATTTGAGGAACCACGTGGTGACGCACTCAAGCGACCGACCCTTCAAATGTGGATACTGCGGTCGTGCGTTCGCTGGTGCCACAACACTCAACAACCACATCCGCACGCACACTGGGGAGAAGCCGTTCAAGTAAGTAACAGTGAGTACCCCCCACCCATCCAACCCACCCAACCTTCTGCTCCAACCCCGCCTGCTGCAGACTCCGGCTGGCCTGACCACTTTCACTTGGATATCCAACTAACACCTACTGACATCCTCTCAACCGCCTACTGACACCCTCATTACCACTTCCTGACACTCTAACTATCACCTGCTGGCATCCTGGCTACTGGGAGATCCCTTTTTCTAAAAATCATGTTTAGATGAAGGAAAACAACCACCTAATTCGTTTGAAATAATCAAAATATAACCAACTGATTCACTTAGGTACCAAGTGTACAGGTGATTCCTCAGATCTGTTGTGGTATCGTTATGATAACAGTATGAAGGCAGTTGCATTTTAGAAACTCATCTATAAGCTTTGGTGTCATGATTATCTGTCAACAGCTCAGACTGCTATCTCGCTTCAAATCTAGCCATCGCATTTACAACAAGGAGGTACTGAAAAAAGACTTTACACGCTAATAAGAGCTCTCAGTGTGTGTTTGTTAACAAGATATTATCTCTGGTTACGAGAGGTGAAGCCCTGGAAGATGGTTTCCACTGCCAGATAGATGCAGTATGACTCCCACATTAACATTGAAGCTCAGCGATCTATGGTTCAACTCAAAGGGTCAAAGGCAGCATGGATTCCTTTTAATCTGAGTGGCTTTTGCTGACCCTGAAATACTCATAATTATCAATAAGGGTCAGTGTTCATTGCTGGTTGAATAAGACCAATGCAGCCAAATAAGAGACACGTCAGAGTATTTATGAAGCTTTATAAATGAAGTTTGTGTACAAGTGAAGCAGCTTTAACTTCTCCTAACATCTCCAATTACAACATGTCATCTGGTTTTTCAAATTATGAAACAAATGGAATTACTTTTACAAATATATATATACTGTCATTCACCTTTCTTTTATTTGTTCACCATGATTAATCTTGTGTTCTTGTATAATTAAATAGTGTTAATTATCTGGTCCAGGTGCTGAGTTATCTCTCCCAAAGGAGTCGTAACACTGTCACCTCCTCCCATTAAATCACTAATTTTATTACATGAAGAAAAGTGCAACGAAGAGTCAGCATGAGCTTGAAATGTTAATTTCTTGTGAGATGAAGATGAAGAGAGAAAAAATTTTAATCAGAGCAAAGGGCAGCGATGTGAGTCCTTTGGGAAATTTAACTTCTCTTTTGATTCCCCTGTTATATTTACATTTTATTTTACTTTCATTTTTCTTTTGGACATTTTGGCTTTGCAACCCAAAAGAGGTGAGGTTGGGGGCCAGACTTCTGCTCAGGGCCCCCAAAAGTCTTGGTCTGCTTCTGAGAACCAAACAAACAAACAAAAAAACCTTATTTCTTCTTATAGCTCTTTTGCATTATTCATGATCGCTCTGTGGACGTGTGAATATTTGCTGTCATGGCTGCTGTGACCTCTGACCTTTGCTCTCCTTACCCATGAGTTCCTGTGATGTTGGACATCAAGGAAAATCTGCGCTTGTTCTTGTGTTTTGCTCGTTGTAAATTACCGTGGATGAGAGCGTCAGCGTTCAGTGTAAATACAGAAGCAGCTCCATCACAGCAGCCAGCGGCCTGGTAATAAATCTCGGCACTCTGAGACCGCTCATTTCCATTTCTTTACTCAGCGACTGATATAGTTAGAGGGCGAGCCACACTGCAATTAGGGGTTTCTGGAGGCTGCTGTTGTCACGCTGTCATCCCGTCAGTGGTGGAGGACAATAAAGATTCCCCCAGTGGACACAGAGGTCAGCATTCAGGGAGAGGGCAGGAGGGCGACCGAGGGGAGAGGGCGAAAGAGTAAGAGAGAAGTGAAGAGAGTGAAGAAAGCGAAATAAGGGATTTGAGTTGTGGGAAATCTAGAGGACACGTATCAGGGGAAAGCTGGGGGGAAACAAATTAATGTTCTTAATAAGCAATCAGAGAAATCCGAACTCGTCATTGATGTTGAGAGCGAAAGGCAGAGAACAAGGAATGAGAAAATGAGGGAGAGAAAGAGCGTGAAGGAACAAGAGATCACGGTGTAAAAAGTGAAACGACAAGCGGCGGCGAGAAATTCGGTTAAAGCAAATCAGCGTTCTTAATAAGCAATCGGAGGAAACCCCCCGAACCTTTTCATCAGCACTTCAGAGTCTCGGTGGAGGCAGAGCGGGACAAAGACAATCATGGACGGGCGTCAGAAATCTTTAGTGGATCGATGGCCTCGGGGAGTTATCTCCTTTTGGACGGTGCGGCGAATAGATTAAAGCTGCCACTGTCACTTTGTCAGGAGGAAAACGCTCAACTTTATTTTCCCGCTGAGGAGACGGAGGCAGGGATTCTGTGTGGTCGGCAGCTTTTCAGCACTGATACCCGCTGGACTGTGGAGCCTGTCAAACTGCTGCTGCTCTCCTATTGTTCTATCTGGTCTCTCAAAATAAAGCATTCTCAACATCACTTTAAGTATCCTCCTGAGGACTGAAGGAAGCAAAAGAGGAAGTTTCGTGTGTGCTAAGTAGATTTAAGACATGTAATGAGACGCTCCTGGTTTCCTTTTCCTTTTCTTCTCTTTTGTTAAGGTCAGGGTTCAGTTGTGAGCAAATTTTGGATTTTTCTTATGAGATTGTTGCTTTAAGCTATATTTTAAGTCAGTGAGAGATCTCAATTTGTTCCTCTCTACTTTTATAACATCATTTAACATCATTTTCTACAAATTATATCGGCACTTCATTAAGCAGTATCTTATAATAAGAGGTTAAAGATAACTGAATTTGCTATAGCATCCAACAGCATCTCCAAATCCCTAATTTTCCCTTCAGCTCACTGTCGATGTTTTGAGACTCAACACAGTTCACAGTTGAGTTTCTAATCATCAACACTGAACTTCCACAAAGTTTGGGATTTGAGGGCACTGTAACAAAATCACGGTGTATTTTTAACATCACAACATGGACAGTAACAGTGATCAAAGTAGTTTTATAGCTGAAAGAAAAGACACTTGCAAATCATGAGATGAACGCAAGTATTCTAACTTCTTGGCAAGTTGCAGTATTTATTACTGATTTATCATAAAGCTGCATCAACAAGTTTTTGACCAGTACGAGGCAGCTATGTTTGTGTCAACCTGGTGACAAGTCCCAAATTCAGAGACACGTTATCTCTTTTACAAGAGACACGTTTACACATTGTCACATAAGAACACACAATTTACAACATTCACATATGGCACAACGGAAAAAGAGGCACAGAAGACTGTTGTTGTTTGACTGTCTGCAGAGTTTCCAAATTAAGTTTATCTTGTAAATTATTCCAAGCAGGGAGGATGGTACAAAAATGAAAGTTCAGAACAGACTCTGGGACACTGAAGACTGTCTATGTAGATGATCTAGTATTATAGCTGTTAAAAACAGAAGAAAGCATTTTACAGAAGTAAACAGGACATGTGTTATTGCTGGGGAAGCAGCGTACAGTGGGTTCAGAAGTGGGTTTTATATGGAAGTGTGGTGAGAGCCTGAGGAACTCAGCCATACAGTCTAACTGCAGCCGGAGAACCAAAACTATGAGCTAAAAGAAGCTAAACAGCTGTATATGGCTATAGAGGTGGGTGTTGATTCTCACTGGGTTCAGCACTACAAGCGACACTTTCACATTACATAGGAATCAGCTGATTTGTTAACATCAATAATATTCTCTCAGTAGAACTTGGAACAAGTCAAATGTGTCCAACATGATGCAGGTTCATCACAAACACTTAGAAGCATCAGATTCTGGGTGGAATTAATAGATGTGATCAGAGTTTAGTCTGAACTGCTGCCTGAAGGCTCCAACAGTAAATTTTGAACAATGCTGTTAATGGAGACTTCTTGTTCGTGTCTCTCTGCCTCTTTCTGGTCCCATCAGTCCTATCAATCTGTGACTGAACACAATCTGTACTTGTTTACTTCCCATTCTGTCCCCCTTTCAAAGAAGAGATCAAGATAAGAGGTGAGCAGAAACTTCACTGATCCTTGAGGCAAAGTGATTAAAGCTGCCTCTGTCATTTCGTCAGGACAAAGTGCTCAACGTTATTTTTCCCCCGCTGAGAAACGGAGGAGGCGGCCGCCTTGTTTCAGCTCCGCTCTTTGTTCTGCAGGAGAACCGTCCTCGTGTCTGTCCTGGTGGATAAGTCGCTGTGACAGAGAAGCTTCAGAGGAGCTTTGATGTCGGTAGCTGTTGTGGTTTCGTAGATTTACAGACGAATTAGAGCAGGAACGTCCACCTTGAGGGCAGAGCGCTTCAATTCAGTCAGGCGTCGGTTTTGTTTTTTTGTGCTGTAACAAAATTCACAAAATGAGAAAGACTCGAATGAAAGATCCATCTGCTAAAAGTCTGTAAGATGCCTCACGCACATATTTGAAATATACTTACTTACAAACTGCAATACTTTGCTTTCATGTCCTATTATATCAGATACATTCATGCAAGGTTATAACATTCACTAGAATCAGTTGAATGATGGGAAGAATCTAGTAGAAGAATCTAGTATAGTAATCTCTTTTAAATTATCAATTTCTTTTTATCATCTATCTTCACTAAAATCTGGTTACCTGGCTGACTGACTACTGGACTGAAGTTGCTTCCCTGGTACTCTGAATATGTTCGGGTTCATAGTGATTGTTAAGAAGGGCCTTAAACTTTTGTAGAGAGACATTCTTCCATGAGATGTTGTGGTTTCAGAGTGGGATTTGATGTCATGGTGCAATGTCTGTTTGTATCCTTTTGACGAAAAGTGTTTGTTGCATATTATCGTTTATTGTAGGTTCTGCTTCTCTAGGCCCAGTCTTGCCAGCATTTAAAACTCAGTTCATTTCATCACCATGAGCAGTGGATTCACTTGAAGTTTGATGTTCAGATTTGCGTCGTTGACCAATAGCAAACCTGATGAGTCCAAAGATGAGGAAGCTAACATATTAGCTGTGTTGCACAGCCTGCAAGTAGGTAAATGAATTTGCTCTTAAGGCACTTAAGCGGCAGATATATTCCAAAATGGACACGTTTGTCAGCAAGTGCAGGTCTCACAAACCCCAACAGGCACGAGCAGGTGATGAACTGTACAACATGCAGACCATCACGTCTACATGGAGCCAAAAAATATAATTTGTGCTTTTCACAGGCTACCTAAATGATGGACTTAAAAACACGTTACAGTTAAAAAAAACATGGAACTGCCATAGCCATTGCAGTTTTCTGTGCGTGTTAGAAGAAAGGATTTTAAAATAAAAGGTTTTTATTATTGTCAACAATTTATGTAAGACACCAAAACAGTGAATGAATGGTGTGGCCACAGAGTGACTCAGCTTATGTCACTGTTGTCCAAACACTATTAAAAACACATAAAGAGCTGTATTGTTGCGTTAGGTGTGATATTCCTTCAGTGGGATGAACTGAACAGGCCCAGTTCTGACTTTAGGTTGAATTATCTTGGACATGAGGCTGCACAGATACGAGGGACGATGTCTGGACAAACTTAAAATCCAATTCACTATAAGAAAGTATTAAAAAAAAACAAATGTCTGGCCAAGAAATCACGTCTCCAGCGAAAATCTAACCAGGTTTGTTTTCCATTAACACAAAATGTAACTCGTCTGTTTCCTACAGAAAGTCGACAGTAACCAGGTTACTAAACAACACCAAAACACACTGTTGGTTTTTAATGTGTTTATGGGGTTTAATGATGTTTAATTCCAAATGACCATTGTTGAGTCCACACCGGGCCGAGCTTCAATAGTCCCTCCTTCCTTATCTGTCTAACAGCCCCCCCCACCTATCTGTCTAAAAGCATGTTAGTCTTGTTTCAGGGCTGTTAAGTCCAATACCTCAGCACAGCTTTCTCTTTGAAGAGCCCCCCCACCCATCCACACAGACACACACACACACACACACACATATATACATTTAACTGCCCCTAACCCCCCCCTCCAGCTCAGACTAAAAGCTCCCTCTCTTCTCTCTTTCTATTGAAAGTGACAGTGACGCTGCTTTATCAGGCCTGGATATGTCTCTGCTCGTGTGTGTGTGAGATGGGAATACCCTCCCCAGCCCACTAGATAGATTATTGACAGGTGGACCTTGTGTGTGTGTGTGTGTGTGTGTGTGTGTGTGTGTGTGTGTAATCCGTCGGTCAGGTTGTGAAGATCAGGGCAACAATTACAGCTTTCTGCTCCGCTGGGCCTCACACACACTTTATACTGTCACTGGATATTAGAGTTAACAGGGAAGTGTGTGTGTGTGTGTGTGTGTGTGTGTATGTTGACAGATCTGAAGGTTGTGTGTATGTGTGCTATTTAAGGGTTGTTCTCTTTCTCTTCAACAGTGTTGTGTTTTTCTGACTTTCTCTACATGCAAACTCTTAAATGAATCACTGTTTCTTATCTATCTTCTTTGTGTGTCTCTTTTTCTGTGTGTGTGTGTGTGTGTGTGTGTGTGTGTGTGTGTGTGTGTGTGTGTGTGTGCACGCGTCAGGTGCGAGCGTTGCGACCGCAGCTTCACACAGGCCACTCAGCTCAGCCGCCATCAGCGACTTCCCAATGAGTGTAAACCAGTGAACGAGAGCAGCGAGTCCATCGAGGTGGATTAACCCCCGACTGTTCACTGACTGAGACCACGTCCACATTAAAGCAGCTAAATTTGAAAATGCATCCTATTCTCTCTGTTTTGGCTCTCCATCCACACTGAGCTGGTGTTTTTTTCTACAAAAATTACACCCCAAGTGGACAAATCTTAAAATACTGGTTTCTTGTTTTACTAGGAATTCGTATCAAAAGCGAAACATCAGCGGTGTGTAAGCGCCACTGAAGTGTCCGTCCAGTCAATCCACACGACTCAGACCTCCGTTTTGTCGTCACTGTCCCCAGAAGAAGACACATTTTCACCAAACTGATATCAGAAATTTAACAGACAGAAATAGTTGGCTCCATGACGAGTATACAGGAAGAAAACTGCGTTGTTTTTATGTGTTGATTCATTGATTTTATTTCCCCGCTCACTATAACATGCCTATAGTGAAACCAGTAAGCTCACAGTGAAACTGTGGGCCTTGATCAATAGTTATAGATACAGTTGATGAGTTCACAACATATAGACAGCGGGTGATTTGTGTGATTTAAACGGCTGCCTGTAGATATTAACTTCAACTAAGCATGTCAGAGGGGAAACAAAATACGGTGTAGGTCCGTAGCAACACAGGTTTCTGAGTTTGTGTGGATTGTTACATTTGATAAGATGGATGTTTATCTAATCTGTGAGGGCGGCAAGTGACGGATGTGAAAAATGCTTCAAAACTTGCTTTACAGCCTTTAGAAAACTACGACGTGATCCTGTTAAGTTATAATCATGGAACACGTGGCTGTGCAGTACATGCTGCCTCTAACTCACTCTGTGATTGCTCATTTTAAATGTTAATGTTTCCCAGGGTACAGGTGTTGTTATTAAGCTGTATTTATATTGATTTTGTCAGATGACTTCATTATCAGGAAATACTGATTTAATTGTTCTGTAGCAGGTAAACGGGTAGCATTTATGAGCCAGAATCAAATCAGTATTTTATATTTGTTCAGTTGTCTGACAGCAGAAACAAAATGAGAACAACTAGATGGTGAGATGTTCTGTATTGAAACACATTGCAGGTGATGATGGAGAGCAGTCCCACTGATCAACACGTTTCAGTGTGGACGGAGAGTTTCAGGAAAACAACCTGAAAACGGACGTCGTTCTTTAAGTGCGTTTTCAGATTTAGCCGGCTCAGTGTGAACATCGACTGACTGTTTACAGTTCTGACTTAACTGACTGACGTCTGCAGAGGAGAGACATTAAAGCCACATTCATCCTGCTGGAGAGAATCCTGATTCAACCAAACCAAAGATCCTTTTTTTTTTTTTCCAGCAGAGACCAGAACTTTCAGACGAAGGGGTCGGACTAACAAACGTTTTTTTTTGGACGAGGATATTTATTGGAGACTTTTGGGAATCCCGTCAGGTTTCCCTCCAAAGAAAACTCTTTCTTGAAACCGAGACAAAAACAATGAAATGCCAAAAAATTCAGACTGATTGTCTGTCTGTAGCTTTACCTCTCGGTTTCTTTTTTTCTTTTTGCAACAGCGATGCCAAAGGAGGGCGCGACCAAAGCAAACAGACGGAGAATGCACAACAAGCGACAACACGGACGTCTGAGGACGCCGCTTGAGTTTTACGTCACAAAATGAACAAAATAAAATGACAAGGAGTATGTATTGTGAAAAAAAATGACAAAAGAAAAGAAAAAGAAAGGACAAAAGAAACATAAATTATATTTATCTTCCTGCTCATATCATGCTTCGGGCACTTTTATGTTAAAATGTTGATAATTTAATTTTTGCAGCTCTGATGTCGGCAAATGTAAAGATGGCGGAGGAAGGAGGGAAATACTGAAGCGATAACGGACGTGATTTCTTATAGAAATAATCCCACAGTTCATAAAGAAGTGTGTTAAATATGAAGTTGACACATAGCATGTGTTTAAAAATGTATCTGGGTTAAAGTCGGTCCATGTTTTTGCTCCTCTTAGCATTTCTTACATCGTGTTTCATCTGTTCAGTTTTATTTTTAAATTTCAGATGAGAATAAAGACGACATCTGATCATCTGAAGCACAAACATCCTAAAATCCAAAAAGGGCAAATGTTTTCTGGTTTGAAAAATACTTTCTCATCTCTCTCATGATAAGTGTTGTCTCATAGAGTATATTTGCTACACAATGCAAGTTTGAATCCATTCACAAGCGATCTCAGATGTGTAAATAGACCTGTGTCATTACGATACACTTTGTATTAAAATGAGTGAGGGTAAAAGCACAGTTATTACAGGAACACCAAATAGGTTTTTGTGCCTGAGAGTTTAAAAAGCTTTAATAAAAATATTAACAATAATCTGAAAACTGTAACTTCCCAAAGACCAACAGAGTGTTAAACCTGGTGGATGTAAATCTACAGTCCAAACCAAAACTCAAAGGGATGTTTCACTGTAGGAAAACAACTTTTACTTTTATCTCACAAACGTCTGTAAGAGTTCATGAGCACCTTTAGTCAAAGAGTCAAGATCAGGAATAAACTTTCACACTCAACCTTAGTTACTGCAGACGTGGAACATCTGCTCACATCTCCTCCTCCTGGTTATGACAACTACAACATGTGCAAGTGGTGCTGTGATTAATCATAACCTGTACTTAACAAGCCACTTTAAACAGAAACGTTACAAGTCAGGCTGAGTGTCGGCAAACTCGGCTGTGTTCCGACACAAATGTGAGCCAAATCAGTACCAAACCTGGCTCACATATGGCTGCTTCAAACTCTTACAGACGTTTGTGTCAGTAAAAGTCAAACAGTTTTGGGTCTGAGTGAGACCTCTCTTTATTCAGAATGCAGATTGATACAATGCTGTATATAGAAAAATACAAACTATGGGGGTTTTTATATGATGGATCTGACTCAGTAAAGGACAAAAACACAAATGTGAATATGAACCAGAGCTCTGAGCAAATTCACTTTCTGTTCACATCCGTCAGGATCCAGAGGATGGACCCCAAGAATAATTTCTGAGAGACAAAACGTTCTTCAGCTGACATTTTTATAAAATAAAAACACCCTGAATTACTGGCCGAACACAGACAACCTGATGACGTGTTTCGACAAGCTACAGTTGAGTTTGACAGCAGAACATGTTTCAAAATCAAACATTTATCTTTATCTTAAATACCGTGTTTAAGGTCCCCTCTTGACTTCACAAGGGGACAAAGACGCAGCATCAGGCCTGTTCTCCAACATCGTTTAAAGTAATTCTGGGAAATGTGGGCAATCCCTGACTGAAGTAGAAGTACACAAAGTAGATTGAGGGAACCTGGGTTTAAAAAGTATATTTTTAACTCCAAACTTCCATCAAGGACCACGTTGGAAATAAGTATGTAAACTTACTGTCATCTATTCTTTAAAAGTGAAAGCTTAAAACCCAAATTCAGTGTCACATCTTAACATTTATAAAAATAATTGATATTTTTCCGGATCAGCTGAACACAAACTGAATCTTGCTCGGCGTTTCTGATGATGATAATCAGTTCCTAACGTGACATGACGTGATCTGAATCTGATGGGAAAAAATTGTCATGTCAAACAGACTCATGTGAATCCATCTTGACTCGATCTTGTTTGCATGATTTCTCTGCCCCCCCCCCCCTTTTTTTTTTTTAAATGAATGACAAAATGAGATCAAAACCCAAAAAGACGTTGTTCCATAGGAAATAAAGCTGAAATCCAGTTTTGATTCATATCAGTAATGTTCTGTGTTTTATTGTTCTACAGTGTTTATCTTCGCCGCCTTACACAAGAAAATGTGTTGACAGGGAGAGTAATTACACAAACATGACGTCTGCCTACAGGTGAGCTCGCTCACATTTCCACAGCTCCAAGACAATAATCTGTTATTTAGGCAGAGTAATATTTTACATCCTGCCTGCCCTCAGTCCCTGCTCTTCTTCCAGCCTCTCCACCGATGGTTCTCCTGTCTGTTTCTGTTTCTGACTGTAGTCCTTCCTCTGAACGCAGAGTTTCTCTTTTATCTGCAGCATCACAAACGTTTCTTGGAGCTTCTCAGGTTTTTCCTCCAGACTCCTGGTTGCTGTAGCTGCTCCGTCAAACCAGAGCCATGTAGAGAGAACTACCTGAAGTCTACGTCAGCCATGTGACCATCGAGCATTTTGAGCTTCTGTTGACGCGACTCTCTCTCTACATGGCTCTGGTTTTACTACCGGTGCTCCAGATTTAAAAACTCTGGTACACTGAGACATACAAAGAGATTTACCTGGAGGTGATCGGCTTCATCAGCACTGTGTGAACTCGTCTGGCAACGGCTTGAATGTGACAGACGTTCATTTATATGTAAAAGTCCCGCACTCAGGTTTTAAATCTACTGATAACCCTCTAATGTTTAACTAACAAGTCACTTTTCACTTTTAAAACAGCTTCAGTCTTCTCTAGAAATTAACAATTAATTATCACTTGGTGTAAAATCCTGCGAAAAACAAAACAACCTTAAATTAGAGAGATTAGATTAGAGATACTTTATTGATCCTGAAGGAAATGTAGGCATCCAGTGGCTTAAATACAAAAACACCAATACACACAAGAATATAAGAATAAGAACACAAAAACACAGCCGTGAAGTGACATTCTAACCGCTAGAACTACCACAGAGAGCTGTCACTATGATATAGCAGGTGATAAATGGAATAAATGCAAATGTAAGGTGATTAACAGTGCAGGTAGTAAAAACTGGAGGCATTATTCTGCATTTTTTTATAATTACTTTAAGAAAGTTGTTTTGCTCATCCGTGATTGGAGCATTTAGAAAAGGGGTCACCTGTCACCTGAGATTATCACTTAAATGTGTTTCGAGCTCAAACAATAATGTTGCTTTTTATAAACTGCCACACAGGAGGTTAAGTGACCGATCAACAGCTGCCTTTACTTACTGCTAATAATCTGTAACACACACACAGCGCCGCCCTGACCTTGGCTCTGTCAGTCTGCAAACACAAACTGGACTTTCCACTTTCCAGCCTGATTTCAGAGATTATTCCTGCGAGGATTCGACAAATTCACCAAAACAAACAAAGTCCAAGCTTTCAGACATCAATCACAGCTGTTTTTTCACCGTGGGAACCGGATCCAAACCCCGAGGCCAAACAAATGATCACACAACCAAAAGTTTCATAGGGTTTTTTTTTCTTCTTTTTCTTTGGTAAGTGTCTGAATGAGTCCAGATTAAATTACATGTAATGAGATTATGGAAGTGGTCGTTTTAATTAGAGGCAGTTAGTGTGAAAGATGAAAAACAAACAGAGTTAAAGTTAAAAAAAGACATAAGTAATCTGCAAGGAGAACTGAATCTGACTGTAGGGATGTTGAATGTAATCAGATTATAAATAATGGAAGTTGAACTAGAGAAGCCTTCTGTAAACAAAGAGGAACTAAAATTACTTTTAAAAAAACGTGCCTATCGTAAGTTAATTGTAAAGTATCATTAAAATGCACTCACATGTCTGAAGTACAAATACTCCCTTTTAGAGTGATTAAAATGATGAAAGTTGGTTATAATTAAACCTGCAATAACAGGTTATTTTGGCCACTTCTGGGCAGCAGAAACAAGATGTGAGCATTGTTCACCAGCCAGTCTCTACCTGTGTCTGGCAGGTGGTGTTTAAAGCTTTTTCACTAAAAACATCTGCCTGCTGCGGCTGGAAACAATGCTGATGAGAGTGAACCAAAACAATGAGCTGAAAGAGGCTAAAACGCTCCGTGGATCTGAGGGGGAACTGCAGTCGGGTGATAATTCTCTGTGGGTTTGTCACTACGAGCAACACCTTTCACATACATGTAGTCATGTGATCCGTTGTTAACAAAGAATATTCATTATAGGAGCTTTAAATATTGAAATGATTAAAATCTTTACAATTTGGGGATTTTCTTTTGCTTCCTCCTTTACAGTAAACTCTGTAAAAACAAGCAAACGTCTTAAAAAGTTGACATTTTTGAGATGGAGAATTTGTAGCCAGCAACAGTCATATTTTTCTCATATTACACATAAAACCTGAAACTAAGATGTAACTTCAGTTGTCAAGTAAAGTACAAAATACAATATTTCTACTGAAATGTATTTATATTATATTAACTGTGACAGTAACAGAAGAATATGATGGAGAAAATAGGACATCAACAATAACAGTTCCTTGGCTTTAACCTGTGTGTGTGTGTGTGTGTGTGTGTGTGTAATGGTTGTAATGGTTTGCTTTTGGTGGAATTTCCTGTCGGGGGGGAAAATATTAAGCAGACCAGAGGTCGCACTTTCAAAACCAATTAGACATGAAACTGTGGAGTTTTTTTTAGTTTTAATTGGAAACATGTTGAAGGAGAAAAGTGGGAAAGTTTCACTGTGAGAAAATCTGTCTGCTGTTAAACTGTGTGTGTGTGTGTGTGTGTGTGTGTGTGTGTGCGCGCACAGTCATGTAAACCTGTCTGCAGCGGTGGGAAGTAACTAAGTATATTTACTCAAGTACTGTACTTAAGTACACTTTTGAGGTACTCTACTTGAATATTTCCACTTTATGCTACTTTATACTTCTTCTCCACTACATTTATTTGACAGCTTAGTTACTGGTTACTTTTCAGATTAAAATTGTATATAAAAACATACGATGAGCTTAAAAAATACACATATTGCTAAAGAGTTTTGGCTCCTTGTCATGTTTCAGAAGTCTGAGTTGTTAGCAGTTCCACCAAAGAATCACAGAGACATTTCACTAAATCTAAACTCAAATATTGTCATTTAAAAACTATTCAAGGCCCAAACAGGTAAAACTCTCAAGAAAATCAAAGATTAGAGAAAAGTTTAAAAAAATGAAACAGATTTGTGTATTAGAACTTTGTTTTTTCTTCTTTCCTCTCCCATCATCTCACGACCCCTCAGATTTATCTGGTGACCCTGTGGAGGGGCCCGACCCCTAGGTTGGCAACCACTGACTAAACTAGCTAACTGTACATAAAGCAGTTAAAACTAGCTAACTGTATATAAACTAGCTAACTGTACATAAAGCAGTTCAAACTAGCTAACTGTATATAAACTAGCTAACTGTATATAAACTAGCTAACTGTATATAAACTAGCTAACTGTACATAAAGCAGTTAAAACTAGCTAACTGTATATAAACTAGCTAACTGTATATAAACTAGCTAACTGTACATAAAGCAGTTAAAACTAGCTAACTGTATATAAACTAGCTAACTGTACATAAAGCAGTTCAAACTAGCTAACTGTATATAAACTAGCTAACTGTATATAAACTTGCTAACTGTATATAAACTAGCTAACTGTACATAAAGTAGTTAAAACTAGCTCCACCTCGAGCAGCTACAACAGTAAAATGCTGCTCTAACATTGATGCATCAGTATTAATAATGTAATTTATTATAAGTCACAGGGGACATTTTACTGCAGAACAAGTACTTTTACTTTTGATACTCTGAGTAAATTTAACTCATAATACTTCTTTTACTTTAAGTAGGATTTTAAATGCAGGACTTTTACTTGTAGTGGAGTGTTTCTAAATTGTTGTATTGGTACATTTAGTTAAGTAAAGAATCTGATTACTTCTCCCACCGCTGCCTCTTTGTAGGAGTCATTTTGGACAGATTTGTCTTTCATGTGATGAAGTAATTCATGTTTATTTGATAAGAAAAACAAACACGGACCTATGTATTTTTTTTAAGGCTTGTTGTCATGTGTCGCTCTCACTGGACGTCATTCACAGCTTCCCAAAATTAAAAGTATATTTCAGTTTTACAAGGCAAAAGAAAACCACTACTACTATTACTTATTTTTGCTGTTAGGTCAGTTTGGTTCCCTCTTCTGTTTTTACGAGATGGATGTGATGGTTTACTGTTGTGTGTTTGTGTGAAAGCTGTGTGTACGTACAGTGTGTGTGTTCACGTGTATGTAATGATGTGTGTAGACGTCGTCGGTGTGAAACTCTCGGCAGCCTGATGAGTTTCACAGAGGAATTGTGGGAAATTGCATGTGTTTGTTGTGTCACCAGTGAGGAAAGGCAGCACAGATTTGAACTGAACTTTATTTAACCTGCAGCACCGACGACGGATCAAACAGTTTCAATTCACAGATTCATGTTCACACTGAAGTTCGTTTTTTTCCCCTGAAATCTGATGGATTTATGAAGTAAACAGAAACATTTCAAAAAGTTTTACATTCTACTTTTGTCAATTAAACAATTATGCGATAAATAGCAACAGAAATATGTTTTTAGAGTTATGACGTCAACGTGGATGGTCTGTTTACAGTCTTATTTTCTGTAAACTCTCCGACCCCCATGACAACAAACCTGTTTCTAACATTTCTAACATTTTTCTTTAAATATAATGTACATAGACTTTGTCACCTCAGTGGTTCAGGTGTGTTTAGGTAACTAAAAGGGAAAGATGGGGCACGTATTTAAGTAGTTTATTTCTCTCTCTCATTTTTTGTATTCAAACCCCGGTAGCTCTTTCAAGTTCAGAATTCGGAAAACTTTGACCACGACGATCAGGTTTTCCTCTTTTTTTCTTTTATGGAGAAAACAACTCTGTGCATGTGGGAAATCGCAGTTAGTTGAACTTCTGTCTTTTAAATGTTTTTCCAGGTTTAATTCACAACAAATGAAATCCTGTCACGTCTCCGGTGTTGGAGTGTGTATGTGTGTAAACAGACTTGTGTACTTGATCTGTCAGTGTTTTAAAAGTGGAGCGTCTTAAATTCTTAACAGACACATTTCCTAAATAGTTTCGAGTAGTTTTGTTGTTTCACGGCCGACTGAAAACAAGTTTTCGATGTGCCGATGCTTTGTGTCAGTACTTCATCACGTACACATCACGCAGTGTGATCAGTTTATCTGGTATCTGTGTTTCCTGAAGAGCATTTCTGCTCCTGCTTCACAGACTTCACACATAACAGAAATAAGAGAAACTTGTTTTTGCTGTTTGTTTGTAAAGAAGAAAGTCTGGAACAAATGAATTCAGTCATTTAAATATACTTTTTAAGTCAGGTCTTAAACACAGGTGTTTCTGTACATTCACAGGTGAGCTTTAGGCTTCAGAGAGCAAAGATATCAGAGACATGTTGTGTTTTAAAGTGAAGTGACGTTACAGAAACAAATATTAAGATCCATAATATTCTGTTCATTTTTACAGCTGATGTCGTGGACTCCTTGAATATCGATCAATCAATTTGAAAGGTTTCTCAGATGTTACTTTACTGGAAAGATGTTTATTGTAGCTCAGTTGGTAAGAAGTGTGCAGTTCTACATAAAAATGCCATTACTTTGTATATGATTAGGATTTAATATCCTTGTTTTTAATGTCCTGTTCGTTTCATGTTTTCAGGCCTGATGATGGAGATGTGTGTCGATATGTTGCTTTATGTGTTTGTTTTTTATTCTTGCTGTTTCTGTTGAGCTTCAAACGTTTTCCAGGTGACGACGTCTGTTCAGTCATCAGTCAGAGCTGAAGACTTCAACAGACACACACACTGATAATGCTACAGACTGTCTGTGTTACTGCTTTGTGTTCAGTTTGTACTGATTTAAACTGATTTTAAACCCAGTTCAGGCAACACGCACAAGAAGTGAATTTGATCTAGTTTCCCAACAACTGAGGAAACTCCATCCGCTGAGGAAGATCATGTCATGTGATCAAAAGCTCCAGAACTGCTGCTAAATGGACCTTGAGGTGAGATTGTTTTGCTAATTCACTTTGATTTGATTAAAACTTTTTCCTGAATACAGGTTTGTTTTTTAATTTCAGAAATCTCGACTGCATGGTCCCTGTTCGGCCCTCACATGTGAGTATAAGTGTGTGTGTGTGTGTGTGTGTGTGTGTGTGTGTGTGTAGGATTCAGTCAGTTATCAGTCAAAACCAGTTTTACGAGCTGGACTTGCAGATAAAAACACACAGCTGATAAGATGTTGGAGGAGGGTTTCTTCTTCTGCTTCTCCTCTTGTTATCTTCCAATCCTCTTCACCCTCCTCCTCCTCTCAGTAGATGGATGAGTTGGGAACATCTGCTCACCGTCAGCACCCAGATGTCAACACACACACACACACACACACACACAGATGTTGCTGTGTGTGTGTGTGTGTGTTAGCATGTTGTTGTACATGTGATAACACGTGTTGTCTGACCTCCAGCTGGTTCTGTTCTCTCTTCTCATTCACGTTTCATTTTTTATTTTCTCTTATTCAGTTTTTATTTCCAAGTATTGTTTTAAATATTTATCTTTATTTTACTTCATACCTTTAGCTTTGCTATGAAGCTGATTTTTATTGATATGTGCAGTTTTATGCTCCTTCATCCTTCTACTCCTCTGCCTGCAGCTGCAGTTACAGATGTTACACACAACATATTTCATCAGCACGTAAAACACTGCTCTAAATTAAACTGCAGAAAAGTACATAAAGTAGCTGCTTACACATCAGTAATTATTCTGATCCAATAATATTATATGGTACTTTAAGTACATGTTGCTGGTAATATTTCTGCACTAATGCAGTATTTTGACTGTGTGGTATTACTGATTTTATTCAAGTGAAGAACAGAAACTATCTGTAAAAAGATCAACGAGAAGTTCCAGTTTTCAATTTAGAAAAGTGCACAAATGTTTAATAATCCTTTTTGTTTTTTTAATCAGAAATTCATCAAACTGCTGTTTCCACCACGTCGATATTTTATATTAGATATTTCATATTTACAGCTACTGCTTTGAATTAGTGTTTAGTTATTTTAAACAAGCTTCAACCAATCAGAGGAGAGGATCTGGACTAAATTCATACAGGAACCAAAAAAAACTTAAACTTAAAATTTAAATTATTAGATGTCGTCAGGATTTAAAATGAATCGTTTGTGCTTTAATTTAAACTACAAGTCTCCTCCTCTGAGCTGAGCTGTTAAATCAATGTTTTAATTCAACATTTAATCACTTAATAAATCAATTTAAACATCAGTATTTACAAAATGTGTGAAGCAAAGAAAAGAAGAAAACAATTAGAAAATAAATTAAAATGATCTTTATTTATCAGTGTAAACCGTCTATTTAATAAAGCAGAAATATATTAAAACTCTTCATTAGAAAATAACAAAAACACTTTTACTCAGCAGATTTTATCCCAAAATAATTTATTGCAGACAAACACAGAAACCAGTCGTCTCTGTCTCTCAGCGTCTGCAGGTCAGAGGACCGTTTGGAGGCTTTTCTGAGGCTGCAGCGCCACCTGCTGTCAGAGAAACCTGAAATCATTCCTACTTTACAGACTGTACATGAACTCAGCACGTCTTCTGACTCTAATAACACATTTCATTTGCTGTTGTGTCACTTCAGGTTCTTTAACCCTCTGATGCTCAAACATCACGTTAAAGGAACAGACCGCTGTTTGCATGTTTGATCATGTCGACTTCTTTTCTTCCAGCAGAGAACGGTTTCACTTCATTTCTGTGAAAATTAGCCGAAGAGATCATTCAGAAACGTTCAGTCTGTGTTATATTAATAATACGTTGTGTTATTGTGATGTGTTGCAGCAGTGAAGAGGACGGACTGATTCGTCTCCTCTGTGACGCTCTGACACGAGAGGTGAGCAAATGTGGATTCATCTGCCAATTATTATGTTCATTGTTTCTAAAATGTCAGTAAATGTCCAACATGATGTCGACAACTGAAAAACCTAAAGATATTCAGTTTACTGTCATAGAAGTTAAAGAAAACCAGCAACAATATTCCCATCTGAGGAAAAAAATAAGAAGACAAGTTTTAACAATTAATCAGTTCAAAATTGTTAATGAATTGATGATTAGTGTTCTGACTATCAACTAATTGATAAATCATCTAATCCTTTCAGCTCCAGTGAAAAGGTTCGTGCAGATTCTCAGATGGCGGAGCATCTTTGAACGCATCACCAGACTCACAGAACTGAAAGTAGAAAATCTGAAAGGTTACGGTGTCGTCGGTAGTGATGAAGAACTTCCAGCGGTTTGTAGTTTTAATGTTCAAACATGCAAAACTAGAAGTGCGATCCTTTAAAGGAAGGTTTTAATACACAGAGTTCCTGGTTCATGTAGTCGTTCCTCCACACTGTGAACTTTGTACTAAAAACAGTAACTTTGGAACAACCCAACTCTATTAATCTACTTATTTATTTGAACTCAGCCTGATGAAGCATCACGTTAACTTCAGCTGAACTTTAGAAGTCAGTTCTCCTCAGATCAGGATCAGGAGGGACGAGTACAGACACCAAACACCTCCAACAAACTCGTGGCATCTGAGACTTGTATTGAAAATGGAAACCTTTCCTTTAAACATGATGACAGCACACAAACATAAATATATAAACAGCAGTCAGAGCTCTGGTCTGGAAAAGTTTTACTCATTTCAATCTGTACAGTCTGCTTTAATGTGACCAACAGGAATCTTCCACTCTGTTGGTTTTATTCAGTTTGACTCAGCTAATGATAAACTCTCCCAACAGCCCTGAAACTGACTGCATGTAGTGAGAGGTTATCAGACAGGTCACAATAGAGCTGAGTACATCAGTAGATAATAGTGTTCAATAATTAATTCAAATCAAGTGTGAAAAGAAATCTAAAGCTTTATGCTGCCCTGCAGATCTCATTATATAAACATGAGTAAAGACCGAAAACAGGAAACTGAAGGAGTCGAAAAATACAATGAGCTAAAGACAAATAGAAGAGTAAAATATATCAAATTTTAACTTATTGGTGGTGAAAGAACAAAATAAAAATCTTTTAGCTTTTTTTTAACCGACTGATTGGAGGTTAAACAAAATGTATAAAGCTTTAGATTTCTTTTCACACTTTAATGACACTATTATTTGTTGGTGTACTCTGCTGTGTTGTTGATAAAAGTTAAAGGAATAGTTCTCATCTCATGACTGTGTGTGAGCACACAGCTGGAGTCAGGACGTGGTTAGCCTAGCTTAGCATAAAGACCAGAGGCAGGGGACAATCCACCTAGCAACACCTGTAAAGCTCACTAACATTAACATGTTGTACCTCGTCCATTTAATCTGTGCACACAAAGAAAAACTTCCCCTAAAACCACAAATCTTTGTTTTGCTGTTCTGTTTGTGTACAGATTAAACAAGCGAGATACTAAATGCTTCCTGAGCCAGGCTAGCTGTTTCCCCCTGCTTCCACTCATTATGCTAAGCTAGGCTAACCAGGTCCTGACTCCAGCTCTGCACTAAACACACAGACATGACAGTGATTGAACTGTTCCTTTAAGCGTTCACAGCAACGTTTCACATTTTGTTCTCAGACGTAAATGAAACCTGTTTGATGCCAGATTTCTTCCGTCACTTTATCCTGTTGAACAAACTGACTTTCTGCATGTGCACACTGCATTTACCAGAACATGAAAGATGTTTTCTTCTGACTAAGATGTTCATCTCACAATTATGAGATCCTACCTGAATATTCGCAACACTTTAGGATGCCTGAAAATCTGACTGAACTGCATTTTAGTTTTTACGTCTGTATTGAAACACTGAGATTGAAATGTCTCTACTGTTGTATTTGTCACTGACATCAAAGTCAATTAAATCAAGCAGTGTCGGTTCTGCACTCTAATAATTACTAAAACTAAATAATTGTGATATCCAGATACATAAATACAATGAAACATCTTTTTTTCCTTTGGTGAATGCAGTGCACTTCTGTATGTGTGTACCATGACCAGAGTTCCATCACTTCCAAGTTTATTTTCCTGAAATAAATACGTCATAACTGCACGACTACTTGCGTTTTTATTTTAGCACTATTTTAAACTCCTGGACTGATTTAAGAACTTACTGTGATTTGGATTTAACGTTCACATTTTCTGGTAAAAGTGACACATTTATGTCAGATAAGTTAAAAGTAACATGTAGCAGTCAAACAGCTGTTTACTGATCGGTTTAGAGACACATTGACATGTAAAATCTGATCAGATTTCTGCTGATTTTACTTTTCATCTAAATGCACAGAATTTGTTGATGTGGCTCAGTTTTTAAAAATGATGCAAACACGCGGCTCAACAAGACTGGATAATACATACAAATTTGGCACTGGGCGTTTTGAGCTGCTCTGCTGAGTGTAACAGCTGGTTTACCTGCAGTCTCAGGTGTGCCTCTGTCTCTGATTGGACGGTTGCAGCGGCTGTCAGAGGTTCCCTCGGTCCCTCATGGCGTCCTGTATCTGTCTGCTGAGCTCGGCGATGATTCGGTCTTCGTGGGTGTAAACGCCGGTCCTCAGCAGAGTGTCTCTCTCCTCCAGCAGGCGGCTCAGGTGTTCGTCTGCGCTGTCACTCACACTCTGAGCGGGGGCGGGGCCAGGCAGGGACGAGGCGGGGCCTAATCTGTCCTCCTGCTGCTTTAACCTGAGAGAGAAAATATCAAAAACATTTCTAATACAAAATAAGAGTTTTACATCAGATATAGTGAATTTAAACAAGAGGACACGAAAGTAATTAATTAAAAATAAATGTAAAGTTTGTCCTGAAGGTGGCGCCAGAGGAAAGGTCATGAATCAAAAGGGTTTCTTTCTACATTATGAAAATAATAGTTAAGCTGGAAACATGCTAACTGTAATATACTATTATGGTAACATTAATATGATAACATGATAAAATACTGAACGTTGACGAGCATGCTAACGTACTAATGTTAGCGTGTTAGGTTGTTAATGTGCTTTGAGTGAAATGCTAACATCAGCAGACATGCTAAGGGTTTATCCTCAGTACAGAGTCCATTTTAGGACATGTCACACTCAGCTTTCATCAGGCTAAGCTGGACTTTGAACGTTGACATCAGGTATCTCAAAGCATAGCTAACATCAGCATTCTAGCGTAGCATTCAGCTACCATCTCCAAGTCCAGCTTAGGCTGATGAAAGCTGAGTGTGACATGTCCTAAAATGGACTCTGTACTGAGGATAAACCCTTAGCATTTCACTCAAAGCACATTAACAACCTAACATGCCAACATCAGTACGTTAGCATGCTCATTAACGTTTAGTATTTTATCATGTTATCATACTAATGTTAGCATAATAACAGTATATTTACAGTTAGCATGTTTCAAGCTTCAACTAAAGCATTTCACTAAACAGCACAACATTAACAACCTAACATGCTAACATTAATATGTTAACATTTTTACATGAGCATGTTAATATATAACAATAATATAATATTTAACATTTTATCATACTAAGCGTAGTAACACAGTTTATCACAGTTAGTGTTAATATGTTATATATATTTGATTCCTTTGATTACTCGACTTATCATCTGGTACAACGTCAGAAACAGATGAATGATGTCCGTCACCATCACATCACTGTCACGTAAGACAAAGAACATAAATCTTCACAGATGAGAAGCTGAAACACTTAACTTCTTATCAAGAAAGCTGCTGATTTATTTCCAATGAGAGACTAATTGATTAATTGACAAATTGTTTCAGCCCTGAACATTTTAACCAGCTAAAGCCAAACGTTCAATTAACTTCTGTCTAAACTTTGGCTCACTGGTGGTATGAATGTTTTAATAAAATATGGACATTTATCTGATTTAATTTGTTCATCTGTTTAATTTCTAATGCTGCCTCTAATGACATCGTCATCATCATCATCATCACCTGTTGAGTTCGTTCCTGATGTTGTCCAGCTCCTGTCTGTCCTGTTGGACCGCCTCCTTCTGCTCTGTTGCTAGGTAACGCAGCCTCATGGCCTCAAGCTCCGCCTGCTGCTTCTTCAGACGCGTCATGGCGTTTTCCTGTTCCCGCTGCAAACACGCACACACACACACACACACACACAAATGAAGTTGTGAATATTTAAGTTACTTTCACATAAATGTTTATTAATTTTCTCGATCAGACCGAGTCACAGTGTGTTTGATTGATTGATCGGTACAGATTCTCTCATTGTGTGAGAGTTACAGACTATAGATCAGTGTCTTCAGACCTGTTCGTCTCACAGCTCGAACCTGACTTGAGTCTTGATCGAATCTGAACAGAGAACATTGAAATAATAATCCTGTGACCTCGCTGCTGAAATGTGTGCGTTCAGATGCCAGAGAACTGTTTCTCCTCATTACACAGAGTGCAGCTTGGTGATAAATTTGTCTGGTTTCACATTTTCTTAAAACCTCCCTGAGAAAAAAAAAAGAAAAGCTGCAGGACTCGGAGAATTCACACGCAGACCAACGCGATGAGAACAGAACGTCATAAAATAAAAACGTCTAAAAAGTCGTATTTCTCTCAGCTGCTCCGGCCTCCAGCTCAGACTTCCCAAAATGACCCAGAACACCAGTCTGGGCTCCGTCTGCTGGCTTACAGCTGGACGTTAATAAATCAGGGAAACAGTCTGAGGAGGGAAAACAAAAACACTAATTTGGTGTCGGAGTTTCTCTGTTTCCCTCAGACCTTCGATTATAAATCACACAATTTGAAGGTTAAAGCTTTACACCCAAGAACCTGCTGGGAAAATCTGCTGCTCCGGCTCAAACACTGAACATCCTCATTACATTTCTATCTGAACCTGTTACACCTCGTCCTAACGTACAGCGAGCGAGCGAACTCTGTATATGTATAGATACGCGACGAGCAGCGACGAGGAGGAGATGAGATTATTTTTTGGGCACCGTTGTGATTTCTCCCTCTGCAAACAAGTAACTGAGTTATTTATTCATTCATTCATTCACTAACGTAATTTTCTTAAATTTCAATCATTTCCTCAGCTAGAATGATTCATTTTTATAATTTGTAGGCCCTACACTGTGATATATACGCTTACAGTTATATAGGCTGTAATCAAGAGTGATATTGATTAACTGTCAGAATAACTGAGTTATTTTATAATCTTCCATGATAATCTATAATCTAAATAGGTTGGAGGTGGAGCAAGTGTGCGAAATTTCGCAAAAATAGACAATTTCTGAAAGAATGATTTGTTTTTATATTCAATTAACTTTCAGAAAAGCAGCAGATCCTCACAAAGAAGAAGCTGGGAACTAGAGCTGAGAAGAGAGCATTTTGGTTGAAAAATGATCGAAACAATCAATTAATTAGTTGCCAGTTATTTTTCTGTGACATTGTTACAAAACAAGTGACGCTTAGCCTGTTCGCTAACGCACGGAGCAGGAAAAACTGAAACAATCTGATGTTAGGAAGAGATGTTAAGCAGTTAATTAAATATCTTCTCATGGGCCGACAAGTGCTGGATGAACAGACCGACCGGCTCACCGACATCACCGTCCGTTAGCCGCTCAGCTAACGGGGCAGAAACAGTGGAGAGCATGGCAACCAGGCAACCAGCAGACTGGAGGCAGTGGGAAGCTGGAACCTGTCTGTGTTCTGGTGATACAGAGCAGAACGACCGGCCGGCTGATTCTGGATGTGAAAACTAACATTTTCACATCACTGCCCGACCACACGCACACACACACACACACACACACACACACACACACAGGGAAAGCTTCCATTTTCACACGCCTGATCACCTCACCTCCTAACAGAAAAAACACACACAATCTCTCATGAACACATCATTCACACACACACACACACACAGAGCTGGTGTGTTGACTCAGGCCCGGCTCTCTGTGGACCATTAGCAGTCTGTATTACAGGCCGTTTTAAGGCTAATTACTAGAAAAACAAACAGGCTAAACATTTTCTCTAGTGCCCGCTGCCAAGGACAATCTGAGGCCGAGTCCTGAAACAATTAGAGGACGAGGTGATACTGAGGCCTCGATGGGGGGGGCTACTAAAACTCAGTACCCTGAAGATATTTTACAGTTACGTCACGAGTCTCCCTAACCAAATCCACAACCAGAGGACACTCAAACCTGGTCTGAAATAGACCTGAGGACAATAAGACCTGATCCAGGATGTGGTGGACCTGAACAGACCCGAACAGAGAGACGAAACCAAGGCTGTTAGTTTTTTGTATGTTGAAAACGTACGTATGTAACATGAAAGCTAGACTTTTTCATACTATATTTAATTCTGTCATACATGATGATTGATTCTATTTGATTATTTGGTTTTAATATTGGCAGCTCTGGGGTTCCACACATTAAATTCAGTTTATCACGGCCCAAAGAAAAACATGTTCAATTTGAATTTAGTTGTGCGGACTCAAACGCTGGAAACGCAACAGGATGCCGTTCATTGTGAATTGAGCCTCAAAAGAATTCCTGCTTCTGGTTAAAAATCTAAAAGGCTCCCAGGTGAGGAAGATGAGCAACCTTTAACTTTCTGCTAATGTCCTGTGACACGAGTCAACTACATAAAACAAGTTCAAACTACATGGAGAAAAAGCCGTCACGACACTGAACGATAAATGTGCAGTGAGACTCCCATTAACCCTTTGTATCAAGTATAAACCAGCTTTGAAAATGCACCTGACTGCTGCTAAAAGAGGTCTGGGCCTCCAATATGGCTGCCGTCTTATGTCCGTGGGTACTGGACTCCAAGATGGTGTCTGTTCATTTCAATAAAGATTGCTCGCCGAGCGTGTGAGCCAAAAATGTTTTCTAACCTTCCCGTTTTGTGGCCCACTGCACATGCTCATTACAGCTTCTCCTGCTGGCCCCGCCCCCTGAGTCCCCGCTCATAGACTTTACATTGTGATGTAACATTAAATAACTTCTTCTTCTTCTTGGTGAGTTGCAGGCGGAGCATTATCGCCAACATTTGAGCGCGTTTGTCGCCCGCTAAAATATCTGCCGGCTTGTTTGCTCACTTGACTTCAATTCAGTTTTATTAAAAATGAATAAAAATGAACATGCTTTTACTTTAAGCACAGCGTTCACTGTAACAATCACAACCGCGGCCGCCATTTTCATTCATTGGCGTCCGTCCCCTTCCGCTACGTAGCCAAGATGGCGACCATTGAGGGTGAGAAGTGTGCAGCGATATTTTCCCTAATTGTCAGTGTGAACGCACTTAAAATAGCAAGTGTGAGTACAAAAGAACGTGAATTGAGACACAGCTCAGTCCTCATCCATGGTTGTGTCCTCTGTAGGTCGTCATGTGACACGAGCAGCCATGTTAAGTTCACATGAATGTGGGTCATGATGAAGACATCGTCACCACAGCAGGAACTTCTGTGCTTGTTTAAATATTTTTTAAAGAGTGAAAATAATAAATTGAGAGGAGGCTCTTCTTAACACACACGAGGTCACAGAAGAAACATGTGATCTGCGTCAGGCAGCTCAAGACGGAGGCAGCAGAAGACGACGTCCAGTTCAAACAGGCCCAATAATGGTGAGCGTAGACAAGCTGTGAGCCGCAGAGGGACTGAGAGCTCAGAGAGGAAGTCCAGGCGAGCAGGATCGAGGTCTGAGACAGATTTTTGGGACTGATGACCAGAGAATGACTTCTCCTCCCCCAGGTTCCCCTCCGCCTTCCCTCCATTACTCGCCTCCACTCTCAGAGGTCAACAGTCGGAGCCGCTGGGGGAGGACGTCTCATACAAACACTTCCATCGCTCACATGTGGACGCACTTTTCTCAGCTCACATGTAGTTTTCTGAGCAGCTCGCCACCTGTGGGAGTTCAGGGGGAGTTTTTCCCCACCGCTGCACGAGGTTTTTTGGGGATGTGATGGATAAAACACGAAGGGGGACGGAGACGACTGGGACACACGTTAGAGATAAATGAGCGTGTTTCCGAAACAGCTGAAATCACAGAAAAATATGCAGAAATATAAAACGTCTGTTTTCTGTAAAGAGCTGACAGACTGAGGTGGCTCCACACCTGGGGGGGTTCAGGGGGAGGCTTCCTGCTCTGAGGTACAGAGAAGTGACATTAACAGCATTTCAAAGCTGCTGTTACCCAGAACTGATTAAAGGACTCTTACAACTTTTATTCTACAAATCCAAATCTTCTCTTAATTATTATTATCATTATTTTAATTAATCAATGAATAGTTTTAGCTATTAATTATAAAAACAATGTCCATCAACATCTTGGGGAGTCCAAAGCGACGCCCTTATACGTCTCGTTTTGTTCAGATCACAATCATATAAAATAAAGAAAAGCAGCAAATCTGAGACATTTAAGAAGTTGAAACCAGAAAACGTTCGACATGACTTCCCAACCTTTACTTTTTTGTATTAAAAAAATACAGATAGGCTCCCTCACCCTGCATTCATGTGGTCTCAAAATATTTGGAAAAATTAGTTCAAAAGATTCATATGAACGCCCCCTGAAGTCGGAACAACTCGGAAAGTCTCCGACTTGCCAAAAGTTGACGTCGTATACGCAGAAACATGGCAGACGAAAGTAAATGTTTGGTTGATGGTGAGAAACTTTTTCTTAATTCACACATTGCATATCAATGATTTGCTCACATGTAATTTGTAATATGGTATTAGGTGGTAACTGTTAGTTGCTGTCTGCATATAGAGTCACCTACATCAGTTAGCATCAACCCTCAGGTAAAGTAATATTTCAGTGGTTTCAGGGAATGTACTGGTGCAGCAACACGTGTCTTCACACGTTTCATAACCTGCTGAATGCTGAACAGGTTTATATGACAGCATGCAGCAGTTTACTACCTGCCTCTTGAGAAACCTGGTCTGACTGACAGGTTAAAGTCTTCCTGCCATGATCACGTTATGGTTTTAAGAGAATGAGCTTGACGGGTGACATCGCAGACAGTTGGCAACTTCCTGGTTATGTTTTGAAAAGTCGCCGACAAACCAGATCAAAGTTGAACGCGTTTACGGCAGCACGAAACGACTGAGCCACTGATCGTACACAGAGGATGTTACGGAGGCTGAACCAGCCACATTTAGCCAAAAAGGACTAATTACTACTAACTGAAAAAGAAATCTTCTTAATGAAGAAAAATTGGATAAATTGACGGTTTACAAAACTGCAATGAATCTGGCCATTAACTGATCGATAGTTTGGCCTTTAAAATGTCAGAAAATAGTGAAAAATGCAGATCACAATTTCTGAAAGCCCAAATGTTTTGTTTTGATATTCAATCAGCTATCACAGGAGAGACAGAAAAGCAGCAAAGAAGAAGCTGGATTGTTTGTTCGGTTGGCACTATTGCTTGAAAAACGATCTAAACAATCGATTAATAAGTTGTCAGTTATTTTTCTGTGACAGTGACAAAACTACAAATGGATCCATCAGCAGGACGGTGAATGTAAACCCTACAGCAACAGTTTTTTTGTTCATTTATTGTTGAAATTTCTTGCCAATTCAGCTTCAAGTGAACAAAAACAACTGTACGATAATCAGTAGCCTAAATAAGGCTATAACGAGCCCATCTCATCCCAAACTGACAGCATCAGAGCTTTGGCAGCTCTGAGGAGATGAGATTTTCCCCACACAGGGTTAAATAACTGTCTGAAGGGTTAAGATCAGTGTCTCCATCAGCTCTGTCTACGACTCCAACAGGGCTGAAACTAACTGTTATTTTCATTATCGATTAATCAACACAATATTTTCACGATTCATCATTTAGTCTATAAAATGTCAATAAATAGTGAAAAATGCTCATCAGTTTCCCAGAGCCCAAAGTGACGTCTTCAAATTGATTCTTTTGTCCGACCAACAGTCCAAAACCCCAAACTCTTCATTTACTGTCAGAAAGGACAAAGAAATCCTCACATTTAAGAAGCTGGAAGCAGCAAATGTTTGACATGAAACGATTCATTGATTATCAAAATAGTTGGCAATTAATTTTCTTTCAATCGACTAATAGTTGCAGCTCTAGATTCGAACATACTGTACGTTTCAAAACTATGACTCGGTACGTAGATGATGTTTTTCAAAGAGGTCAACGGTCGTCCGATGTCACTCTGAGTTATGGTGGAAACCTTCTATGGGCCTCGTACAGGAACCACTCGTACGAACACATTCGCTCTTTAAAGCTGGGGTAGGCAAAATCTGTCCCCCCCTCCAGCGCTTCGCGGCCGCAGAGCAGAGCGCCCCAGGCTTCAGAGGCAGCTGCAACGCCGTCCAGCAGCGGGAAGAGAGGCTAGTACACCACACACACACCACTGTCCCCCGTCAACAGTTATCCCCCACTGTTTGTCATCAGGCCTCTTTGCCACTCGTCGTTACGAGCGCCATGGCATCGAACATAATGAGCCTGAAGCTCCGTGTGGAGCCGGGACGTGTTGCTGTAGGCAAAGGAGGTGTTGGACATTTATCACAAGTTTCAGGCGTTTCTGCCATTGAATCAGGTTTTCACCGTCTGAAGGGACGTGTACACACATCTGCTCTTGTAGCTTAGCCAATACCAACGCACCGTCTCTCTGAAATAACCTGTGATTGGCTAAAGTCTCCCGTCACAGGATAGATTTTCTGAAACCTAAAAACAGAGCCAAGAAGAGGGGCTGAAGTAGAGGTCTGCTCTCAGACCACTTGAATTACAATATGCTGTACGGTTAATATGGCATTTTTGCCCAGTGACGCCAAAAGAAAACTGCCTACCAACCTTTAAGTGGCTCGTACGAGTGATTTAGGAGAATTCACTCCTTTTCTCTCAAGTACGAACAAAATTTCCGAATGCCAGACGTGTACGAGTCATGTGCAGATAGTCCGTCTTTCCTCACAGGGGAAACACTCGCTTGACTTAAGAAATTAACTAAAATAAAATATATAACTAAGACAAACTCAATGCCAAATTCATATTCTGGTCACCATACAATCATCATCATACAGCCTCTCGTGTTACTCACGGACCACTTTGCTTTAAAAAAGACGTTTTAGCATCTAAGCTGATGTTAAATATTTCCCTCTTTATATCTGCCACAGGGAACCGTCCACAGCTCTATTATTATTATTTTCTAACTGTTTCAGGTCTCTTATACGACTCCTAACTGATGCATTTGTCTTCTGGTTCTGCAGTGTGAAATTATTCTCTTTACTCTTGTATGACATTTTTGTGAATGAAACGGAGCGGAACAGGCAGCCTTGTATGGCAGTTTTAGGGTTGTTGATTATGCTAACGATGATATCTCATGAACGTTCATCAGGCTGAAACGAGCGATTTAGTTTGATGAATCCGACGAGTAAGAGAGGTTTAGGATAAGAATACGAACATGTTCTTGCATTTTATGAACTACATGTTTCTCCTTTCTGGTTTGTTGTTTTGCTCCATCGAATGCAACAACTGTCTAAAAAGCTCTGCGTCTGCAAAACACAGATAGTTTTACTCATATTAAGTGTAATATTCCATGAAAGTCCTCGTTTGCTCCAGAAACCTCCCTGACCTTCCCTGTCTGGAACTCGCCCCTCATACTGGAGCTCCATGATATTCCAGGAAGGACCAGTGGGAACCATCAGTGTCTCCGCTGAGACCAGTAACACTGAAATTCCCTCAGACGACATGTTCCATCTGCTGTCTGACGGACAGTTTTATACAAACGGCATCATGAGAGTTTTAGTCTGGACGGCCCCGGTGGAGCTGAACCCCAAACTGTGACAGCGTGAGTGCTTTGCCTGACGTGCTGAGCAACAAGACCACTAGAACCAAGATATGATGAAGGTGAACTGGTCCAAACAGAACCACTGATCAGCAGGGCCGAGAATCGAACCTCAATACTTTGAGTTTATACCGAAATGTTTCTGAAAGTAGAAAACTGTGAAATACCAAAAGCTGGCCTTCAGCCTCGTTTACTTTTCCTTCCATCAGACGTTTGCTGATTTAGATCATAGTTTTGCTAATTTTAGATATCCAACGATCCATATTTAAAATCTGTATAAACTGCTTTGTTTTTTTTACTCCATTCAATAAAAGTTTGTCTTTAATAAGATTTTACATCGATCTTCGTCTTCTCAGTCCTTCTCCTCTGAGATTATTAAACACGTAATAAAAAAACATTTGTCCCAACAAAACGTGCAGAAAATGTCTGAACATACTTTTTAAAAACTGCTACTTTGACTGTATTTATTTAGGCAAAGTTACTGCTTTTATAGAGCAGAAATAACAACAATTTTGATTTTGTATTTTTAAGCAAAAAACTTCAGTTTCCAGCTTCTGGATTGAGAATATTTGGTGGTTTTCTTACTCTTCTATGAAGGTAAAGGACTGTTGGTCAGAGACAAGAAGCTATTTGGGGAATTGTAACAGACATTTTTCACAATTTTCTAAACTTTTATAGACCAGTTCATCTTTACTGAAAACAGGTTTCCTGATACATTAAGTAACGGATGGAGAGGAAGAGACGAACACCACAACACAACGCCTGACGTCCACTGGATCTCATTTACTAAACTTCATTAACTACAAATTGCTTATTATTTGTAACATGACTACTTCTATTTCAGGTGTTAGACTGATTTGCTGTCTTTCAGTTTTAATGATGAACAGGCAGCGGAGCGACACCTGTACGGCAGTTTTCTCGCAGGTGTCTCTGGTTCGGTGAACCGGACCTTTGTGCTGATGTCTCACGTTACTGTTGGATTTACAGACATAAATATGTCATGAATCCCAGGCTTCTTTCTTTACAGCCCATAATAATGACCAAGTTTAGTTGTCTCTCCCAAAACAAGCAGCTTTTAAAAAGCCATATTTAGTTTCCTGACCTTCCACTTGGGCTTTAAAAATACCAAATTTAGCTGCTCGGCTCTGAACTTTAATCTCTTTGTCCCAATATTTTTGCTTTGAAAAGAGCAACTTAAGCTCCTTGTCCCAATATTTTGAATGTAAAAAGACTGAGGCTAACTCTCTGATCTAATACCTCGGTCCCGTCTGGACATCAATTCTCGCTCTGCCTCTCCGGCCGCCCGCACCTCCTGGGTTGAAAAGCACATTATTCCTCGGACAAGAATTTTTATGATCCGACTTGAGCTAAACAGCACGCCATGCGAGGCGCTGAGAGGAGAGAATAAATAGGCGAGGAGAGGCAGAGAAAAACCAAACAAGCGCCGGCTTTAAAAACCGCCGAGCGCCAAGATGGATGGTCGTGTAAACACAGGCCTGATATTTTATAAAAAGCGAGAGTGTGACATCTGAATAGTTAGCGCCTGGCTAGCTTATTGCTCAACGCAATCCCAGGGATGATTAATGGGCGGGGGGTGACACGCAGCGCTGAACCCCCTTAGAGCTGCATAAATCACAGCGTGTTTTCTTTACAATGATGTGGCACTTAGAGAGGGGAGGAAGGAGGGATGGGAGGGGTGAGACAGAGAGAGAGAGAGAAGAGAAAAGACGAGAAGAGAGACTAAAAACAAACGACGAGAACAGACTGGAAGAAAAAAAAGGAGGAAGGACGAGGGAGTTATGAACTGAAAGAAATGAAGTGAGAGGTGGAAAACAGAAGAAAAGAGGGAAGAAGGAAAGAGAGAGGAAGGGAAAGTAAGAAAAGGACTGTTTAGAGAGAGAAAAAGTGTCTTTAAAGACAGAAAAATATGAGAAAGAAAACAAAAGGACGGGTAAAAAGTGGACAAAAAAGGTGAAGAGAAAAGAAAGCTAAAAAAAATGACAGAGGACAAAGTAGGGAAAGAAAGAAAAAGAAGAGGAGGA